>PVLA01014623.1:0-29496 GCA_004027455.1 Hydrochoerus hydrochaeris
CTGTACTCATACATGGCTGCCTCTCCCTGTAGACTGTACTCATACATGGCTGCCTCTCCCTGTAGACTGTACTCATACATGGCTGCCTCTCCCTGTAGGCTATACTCATACATGGCTGCCATCACCCTCCTCAGACCTCGAGTTCCTTTACATCCTGTTAACACAGATTATCTGAAATTTAAGAGGCATTTTAGGGCCACAGAGCCTTTCCCAGTGATTGAGATTTCAAATGGCTTCCTTAGGGGGAAAAAAAATACAAAAAGATAAAAAAAGAAAATTCTATGTGTGCGGAAATATATCTTTAGGCTTTCTATGTGAAAATCAATGCTGATAAGCCCTACACTGGGAAAATTTCTCACAATAGCGAAGAACATGAACAAGACCCTGTGTGAGGAGAGTTTTACAGAATGGAGGACGAAGTTCCAATAATGACACAATCCCTAAATCAAAACAACTAAATGCAGTTCCATACCCTCATCTGACTTTACAATGACCTCTACATACTAAAGATCACTACCACCTCATCATATCCTCTCCCTATCCTGGGCACCAGGAGTGTGAATGGTTGTGGTAGAAAACAAGAAACTTCTACCCTACCCCAATCTTCCTCCCAAGGGCCAAAGTAGCTAGACCTTTTGTCCTATCACGGTCCTGAAATTCACTTATTCAGGTATCCTAAATAACAGCATCCCTGCTTTGTCCAAACTGATAAAGAAGATAAGTAGCTTCATTTACAGAAAGATTTTAATAACAGGCCTGTCTTTGGCCTCCTGTTTTGAGATATAATTGCTCCCACACCTGTTCCCAACACTCACTTCTGCCAAGATGTGATGCCATCCACCATCAGACCCCCACCAGAGGCTGAACCAATGGAGTTGCCTGATTTTATACACTTCCAAAACTGTGAGCCAAACAGACCTTTTTTCTTGATAATAATAATTAATGTTATTATTTTCTGCCTAAGGCTGCTTATATATTACAGATGTGGAAAACTGTCAGATGACCTAGAATGGAGCAGATGAGACATATGTTTTGGAACTTCCAATCAGAATTAAAAAGCATCATGGTACCTTGGTTCAGGAATGTTTTCCACAATTCTGGTCATAAAACTGAACTGGATGAGAACTAAATCAAATTTTCCCATAAAGTCCACACTGGACACACTGAATTTGACTTGGTTCTTATCCAATTTGGTTAATGATCAGAACTGTGGAAAGAATTAAGATCATGAACCGAAGTACTACTATATTACCACTACCCTGCTTCTCATCAGTGAGAAAATAGCAATTAACTGTACCAATGTTATGGAGTATTACTACCACCATAGCTCAGTTATAAAGCAAGTCATTCACCTTTTTAGGTTTTAGCTGGCACTTACAAATATCTCATTCAATGACTTAAGGAGGATACACATTAAATAACCTATAAATTCCTTTCAGCTCTGGAACTTTTTGGTTCTAAGATAAATGACCATGTCTGAGTTGACCCAGTCTTGAAACCTTAGCTACAGTTTTGCTTCTATGCAGAAAAATTTTAAATGTCTTAAGTAGCCAACTTTAAAATCAACTCAATGTATTTGAAGAGGAGGGTTTTGTGTATCTCATAAAATACTGTCTGCCATTTTTTCTGTGCACTTTTATATACAATCAGTTCAAAGATATTACATAGAGAGAAAAAAACACATTACAACTGGATGACATAAGGCAATATAACATTTTTTCTTTACAAATAGAATTCTTATAGTCATGTTGACATCTTAAATATTCTGTTTAAAACAGGTCAAAAGTGTTTTCCCTGCCATTTCACTTTCTTCCTCTCCTTATTACAATTTAAAATATCCTCATTAAGGAGCTTCTGGTGCTTAAATTTAGGACTTCTAGAAGACTAGGTGTTTCCAAGAGATGGAACTAGGCAGAGGGCGCAGACCTCAGACACCTCTGTTCTCCCTCCCTTGTGTCCATGCTTTTGTGTAATCTTTTTCTCTTGAGTTTGGGTGGGACCTGCAAAGATGAAGGGCATCACTTCTGTGACTACAGTGGTAGGATTACAGCTTCCATATTTCCAACAGACTCTCCTCATATTAGCTCTGTAGACTTTAAACTGCCATGTGGAAAGGCCACAGGGCTGGCCGCACGGACTGCCTCCAGTGGCAGCCAGCATAGAGCTTCTACTCTCAGTCAACAGTCCTAAGGGAACTGTATGCTGCCAACAACCACAGGAGCCTGGAAGTAGAACTTTTGCTTCAGATATAATCCCAACCCCAAATGGCACCTGAAACAGAGCAAAGGCTCTGAAACTGAAGACCCAGGCAAGCCATATCCGGATTCCTGACCCCCAGGAATGGTAATGATAAATGCATCTCCTGATAAGCCACAATGTTTGTGGTGCTGTTATTATCTAGTAACCATTAATTAATACAGACAGATGAGAAACACAATACAGTTAGAGAGTTAAACTGATCAAGAAGAACGAGATAGGAAAGTTTAGGCAATCAAAGTAAAAGAGAGTTCACTATGGGATAAGGTTAGTTTTGAAACATTTCACAAAAAGATTAATTATGAGGCCCATCTTAAGTGCTTCAAAGATTCAGACTGGCAGATGGAGAGAAGAAAAAAACACAGAGATGGAATCAACTGAATATCATGGAAATACTAAGACATACTGAGGAACAGTGAGAGAGGACTGCATAGGTGCACGGGATGCAGACCGAGGAAATCTAAAATGGCAGGGGCTAAGTGGACTCATCTCTGAACCTGCCGCAGGCATACTGCAACGGGCGTTTGTATCACTGAAAGCTCTAAAAGGTTCACCAACACTGCTGTAGACAGCATCACAAAAGGAAAGACTCTGAAAGACAAAGTTAACAAAATAAAAGCCTTATTTTAAAGAATTTAATCTTACCACAGTGTAAAAGACGGAGCATATTAGAGATAAGAAGGCCAAGAATAGGCATGCTAGGGTAACAGTCTTCCTGAGAGGCTAACAGTATGGGGAAAAGGTTCACACTCACTAATAATCAAAGAAACACAACTTACAGCTATAAAACACCTTTCTTTGGTCTATCAACTTAATGAAAAAAAACCCTAATAATACTAGCAAAGATAAAGCAATCTTAGACACTGTTGGTGGGAATATAAATGGAAGCCTTTTCAACAATATGTATTAATAATCATAAAATATTCAGATCCTCAATTCAGTAATTTACACTTCAAAAGCACACTCAAAATAAATTTATTTACCTAGTCAGTAAAAACTTAACTGAGTACCTATGATGTTCCAGGTGTTGACATGGGCCTTGGAAATATGACAGTGAATAAAACAGGCTTCACTGCCTTTCTTAGAAGAGATACACTTTTTTTTCCCTCTTCTCTCAGTGCTGGGGATTGAATTCATCAACTAGCACATGCTAAACATGAGCTCTATCTCTGGGCTACATCCCCAAACTGAGAGGCATACACTGTACAAATCGTCAAAACATAAATGTATAATCACATATATTATAGGACACAATGAGAAAGTACTTTTAAATTGTGAAATCAAAGAAAACCTCTCTGGAAAGAACAACTGTGCTGAGAACCGTATGATGTGTAGAATTTAGCCACCTTAAGAATAGAAGGAGTTCTGTTTTACTTTTTCTAATAGAGGAAATAATATTCATGAAGGCAAAAGGGTATTGGTTCCACCCAAGACTGTAGAGGATTCATTCACTGACTTACTCTACAAATATGAATGGAGATACAAGCAAGTACTGTGTACTGTAATAGGGTAAAAACAAAGTGATCAAGATTAGGCTGAAGTAACAGCAGATAAAACAGGTGTAAAAACATTATATAACTATGGATGGGCCTGGAGTTCATAATGCAGTCAAAAAAGCACAGAGAAATGTTTTTGTTTTTGTTTTTTGAGGCAGGGTCTCACTGCATAATTTGGGCTGGCCTTGGATTCATTTAGGTAGCCCAGGTTGGCCTTGAACTCACAGTGATCCTCCTGCCTCAGCCTCCCAAGCACTGAGATTACAGGCATGTGTGCCTGGTATAAAGTATAGGGAAATGAATGTAAAAGAAAATCACTGTTTTTGACAGGAGAAAAAAGAAGATGAAGTAAGGTTAACAATCACAAAGACTACAGCTTTCCAAATCCAAACATAAGACTTACCTGAAAAAGTTTGTTAAAAATATATTCACTGAAAATAATTACCATTTATATGCAGATGGGCTAGCATTAAAAAGCTTATAAAGCAAAAAAGAAGTAGAGATCAAAAATAAATTTTAAACATTTACACATGAGTTAAAGAATAGTTATACTTGGGAAAGTATTTTCCTTATACAAGAATGGCTTTCAACTATGCTAAGCAGTCAGAGAAAAATGATTACTTTGTTGGAATAATATGCAGATCTTTTTTGCAAAACGCCTAAATATACATAAAATAATCCAAGAATTACTTTACTGCCTTGAAGCACTGTAAATATGAAGAGTGACACTTATACAAACCTTAGGATGAGGATATGCTTGAAGTCATTAGCAAGTTATAAAGCAAACTATAAAAATGTTTGCAACATATGTGATCAGTGGACCTGAAGGAATCTAGCTCTTTTTCTCATATGTTCTAAAGTATGTAAATAGTAATATTTTACATTTGGCATATTTCAACAGCATGAAAGAGTTAAACAATATTTTGTACCACAGATGCTACCTAAAAAAGAAAAAGGAAAAAAGGGTATAGAACTCTACTATTTTTGCAACTTCTAAGTCTGAAACTATTTCAAAGTAAAGAGTAAACAAAAAAGATACGGATAGTCTTGCTACAAGAAATAACACGGAATCTAAACTCTGTGTTAATTTCATGAGACAATCATATAACAACCCTCTCAACTGCTAAACATCCAGCCTTCCCTGCTCAGAAAGGATGCAGGTGCGCATCAAGCAAGCAGCTCGGAGCCTGTGCTGGATTTCTGGGTCCCCACCAGCCGCGCACACTTGGGAAGGCTCTGCCGTCTCTCTAGCCTCATTACACCTCCCTCATAGGGTGGCATGCGCTTGTCAACTATGACACAGTATGACATGGAGATTCATTATTATTATTTAAAATTTTGTGGCACTACATTATTTCTTCTTTATTAAAGGAAGGTATTTATTTAAATTTCTTCAAGTTTGTGAAAAAATCAAGTTAATCTTACAGAGGCTGATATAATTCACATATTTATAAAATAATGCATAGATATTTTAAATGGCCTCCCTGGAATATGCTAGATATAACCTAAAAATGTTTTTATCTGTTTGGCTTTTACCTATAAAGTATATTAGGCCTACTACCTTAAAGTTAATTTTGTTAATTCTGAAGACCTAGTTTGGTACTTAAAATATTCTAACAAAGTTTGATGGGAGTAGGAATGTACAGTTTTAACAATTATATTGTCATCATACAAAAAAGATATTAAATGAAATATATTTTCCTCATAGACATTAAAAATTAATAGCTCTCTTAACAAAAAAAGCAATTAAGATAAAAATTTCATGAAATCCAAAAGATGAATATTGAGAACCCAAAACAAATTTTGCAGTCTGACAAGGAAAAATGTATCTTCTATAAAATTGGAAATGATGTGCACTTATAAATGATGCATCACATAATGTTATTGTGTAATTTTAATGTTTCAATATCCATTATCATCCCTCTGTCTCCAATTATATATAATCTTAGGAAGAAAATATTATGCTAGTTTCTGGGTTAAAATTTAGTGCATAACCTGAAGGTTAGTAGGGAAACAGTATAAAAATAATCTCCTAAATCAAGCTTCTGCCCATTAAAACTTCAAGTCGGCCCATTATAACATGGCAGCTAATTCTGTCTTCTGGAGAATGTATTTGTTGAAAGAAAACAGGAAAGATACAAGTATACATTTAAAAAATAGAAACAAAAAACACCAACAGATGTCATGTCAAAGTAATCCGTAGATAGTATCATTAAAGCAGCAAGGAAATCAGAATTTTCTCTGTGCTTCCTTCAAAGTTTCCATAGTGGTCAACATTCAATAAGTCTACTCACTTCCGGTGGGTGTGGTCCATGCCACTGTTTGGTATTGCTTCCAACTTTGCATTTTTCTGCCCACAGATATTTCCATAGCTGTCGTATCCTGACACTAGTCTTGCTGCTGCACCTGTTGCTACTGAAAAGCCACAAATAAATCCCTAGGGAAGAAACAGAAAAAAAAAAAACACACAAATAAACCATTTCAATAGCAACAGTCATCACTTGATACGATAATGAGTTTCTTTTGTCTGTTGAAGGGAACAAAGAGTTATCTTTCCTTCCTGGGAACACTATTCCACTGTTTTCCTCAGAGTGCATATGCACAGCACAAAGCAGTCCACAAGGAAATACTATTTATTACTATCACAAAACAGGTCCCAAGCTTTTACATTATAGGATTGTCTTTGCTTTTTATAATAATAATAACAGCAGCTTCTCTATATTGAACATCTGTCCTGTGCCAACATCTGTACTAGGTACTTATCATACATTATCTATAACTAATTCTCCTGATGAGGAAACTGAGGCCCAGAGATGTTAAATAAGTTGTGTAAGGCTACATAAACTAGTAAATATCAGAGCAAAGAATTAACCCCAGAATTCTTCACTGTTCACTTTTATGTACTTTGAAAGGATTTCTGTTAAATGAACAACAGCAGAGGAAAAAAAAAATCCAAAGAACAATAGATATACTGGTTTGGAATCATTATCACTTCAGTGCACACAATACTTTTTGTTTCTTCCCTGCAAGCAAATTGTATACAAGCCAAAAAATTACATCATGAATCACTACCATGCTCTTAATTCTGGAGCCTGAAGAGAGTAAGTGAGGAACTGGCTTTGTGTACTGCAAAGGCCATTTCATTTCATGGGAATATGTTTCATCCCAGTGGCTGAGGGAAATGGTAGATAATTTCAAGTCCATATCACGCTTACTAAGACAACTATGCACTGACCAAAATAAAGTCATAGAAGCCTACAGGTTACTGGGCATCAGAACCAGAAATAAGGTGAGTCAATGCTGATCAGCTGGTTAGATTGGAAGAAAAGATTGAAGTTAAGAAATACTGTGCAAAGTGATCATGAAAGGGTAAATTTCTATCTTCAATAAAGGGGCTAGGAATACAGCGATTGAATCACAGCTTACCTGATCACAGTTAGCTATCACAAGTAGTTCTTATCTAAATAGTGCTGCTGCTCTCGGGCTGCAGTGATAAACACTACACATATAATTCCTCAAAGAACACTATTTCACCCTTGAGTATACTTACCTAAAACGCTAAACACCTTTTTGTGAACAATCCTACTGTCACTGTGCAGGTAAGAAAGGTGTGAGAGAAGAGAGCCTAGCTAAAGTCATTCGAAGCTTCTTATAACTACGCTTTGTGAGACTAGGAGTTTTGGGTTCAGATAAATCACTTTTAGCCACAGAATACTGATGACTCTATTTTTTGCACATATGACCTTGGACAAACTTGCTTAATGTTCTGTGCTTCAATTTACCCACCTGTAAGTTGGGCTAAATCCACTTACACAGAGGCTGGTGTGAGAATTACACAAGAAAATACAAGTAAATTATGTATCTCAGTAAATATTAGCATTCTTCTCTCTCAAAGCAACAGCTAACCTGAAGCACTTGGGCCAGTACAAAGAAGGCTCAAGCACAGCTGGTTAATATTTACTCACTCACACTCCCCTGTTGTCCCTTCGTTTCCTCCAGATTCCTCTAAAGATGGTGTAGGGCAAGCAGTCCCACCTGAGAATTTCAACCCGCTATGTGCAAAGAAAATCAACACACCATTTTAAAAATATGGTTGAACCCCAAAATAGGAAAGCTTGCACTGAGGAAAACCTGGAAAGAGAGATAAATATTAAGAAATTTTAACAAGTAACTTCCTGCTGCAGCCAGGGTCTGTAATGCCACCAAAGGCTGCTGTGTTAAAAGCTGTGTTCCCAAGCCCATGGAGCAATTGGGAGGCAGTAAGTGGAAAGTGTTCAGGATGGTGGACACACACCCTTATAGGGCTCTGTGGAACCCTGTCCCTGTGCTTTTGCTCTCTTTGACTCTGAAGTGAGTAGTTTTTTGTTTGTTTGTTTGTTTGTTTTTTCCCCATCATGTGCTAGTACCACAATATTTCATTCTAGGACCAAAAGCAATGAGACCAACGGATCGTGTTCTGAAACCTCCAAAACTGAAGCAAACAAACCTTTTTTACCTTTACGTTTACTAGCTAGAGTATTCGTTATAATAATGGAAGATGGACTAATGCACTTTCTAATGTATTTCTTCAATAGAAAACATCAAGAAGTAATAGAAAGAGAATGGACACAGTATTCAGTAAGGCTTAGATTCAAACTCTATCACTCACTACCTGTGCAACTTTAATTCAGTTACCTGCTTAGAATCTGTTCCCTATTCATGTCTAACAGAGTAATACCATCTATCTCACAGGCTGAGGGGGAAGAGTAAATGAGATAACTTGTATCCAATCCCTGGCCGAATGTCTGCTACATGGCAAGTGATCAATAAATGGTAGCTGTGAATCTGAATGAGACAGTGGGACTAAAAAGGTTAGCAATGGTAATTGGAAACAAAAAAACCCCTTTAAATTTCTAATTTAGAACAAAATTTCTGTGGGGAGAAAGTGAGAAATAATGTCAGTAAGTCTGTCATTATTTTAAAATATTTCCAGACCACAATTACAATCTTCTTTCATTACAAGTGTAGATTAGAAGAGCTATTGCATAATTAAAAGGTTATGTTCTTCTTTCATTTTTCACAGGAATTTTTCCTATCTTTGATAAGTATGTTGTATTGCCAATTCCTTTAAACAGCTTCTGGTTTCTCTTTCTATTTTTAATCGTACAGTTGGACGTGTGGACTCTCTTCTTTATCATAAGCCACCTCCTGTCCCTCTGGGATGCAGGCAGGGTATAAATTATAAATGTTACATATGTATGCTAAAATGGGACACTGACAGACTTCACACAGGTCACTTAAGCTTCTTAGTAGCTTCCAGAAGCATCAGAGAGGATGAGAAGCTGTAGGAAGAAGAAAGGAGAATAGCAAGCTAATAAGATGGGAGGAAACCGTGACTATTATCCTAGTGACTTTCCATATGGTGCAAACACTAACAGTGGGGAAGTAGGCCAAATGTAATTAAAATTACAATCTCCTTAAAAAAGAAAATGCTAAAATCCAAATGCAGAAAGCAATAGTTTCAGAAGAGAAAAAAAAATAAGTACATAAAATTAAAATAGGCTGAGAAAATTTTACTAAATACAATCAATTTAATTACTTCACATAGGAGAAGGAAATCACATTAATGAAGCAAAGATGATGAAGAAAAGGATGATAGAGAAAGCTTTTATAAGGATGGAGTAGGAAGCAATCTCTAGCAAAAAAGTAAGCCTATTAGTAAGGAAGAGAACCATGAATAAAATCTTGAAATGACTAAGCTATTTAAGTGCTTTCAGCACCGCCATTGTAAGGGAAAGAAGAGCAGAAAAAACCACACACAAACAGAGGTGACTCAAATCAGATAAAGGTTATACAGAGATGGTGGATCACAGGCAAGACTTGGCAAGTAGTAAGCACTTACTGCCTAAGTAGGAAAAAGAAAACTTGCTAACTAAGAAACTATATTTATTTTCTCATCCTATCATAGGGTGCAGTACTACTTAACAGCATTGGTTTAATTTCATTCATGATTAATCAAAAAATAAGACACTTATATTTTACCAGCATGTTTGAATTGCACACCTAGCTCAGCAATCCACAAGGCAAAAGGCCTTTGGGTGGTGGCATCAACAAAAACATGCAAAGGGGAGACAGAGTACTATAGTATGTGATGAACATGATAAAATGTTTCAAAATAAAAAGATGGGGATGGAATGAATGGCGGTTATAGTCGTCTTCCAGGAATTAATAAAAACATATCCTAGCAATCTTTTTTGCAAACACATATATACACTGTATCTCAATCATGCTTGGGGTCAATAACTGATTTGTAAAACCTTAGGGTAACATTTAGCTTTGGTTCCTCCTTTTCTGAGAATTCTGAAACAAAGAAGGTACTAGGACCCAACAATAATATTAGTGGATTAACTTGGTGCACAAACAATGTTTATGCTAACAAACAATAAATAAATAAATATTTTGCCAGTGTACCTAATTTCTGGATTCTCTTATGATTTACTAGAATGCAATACTCCAAAATAAGGAAAAAAGAAGAAAATAAAATAATTAAAGTCTAGGAAATACCTACTCCCTAAGCATTTAGTGAGCATATACAGGGCTTATCCTGAAACACCCTAAAAGAATGGAAACATTCTCAAAAGAGAAAAAATAATAGGGCATGAAGGGGTAAAAGCAGAAGGCTCAAGTTTCATGGACAGCCAGAACAAAGAAAAACAAACAAACAAACAACAGCAGCAAGAAAAACATGGACGGGAATACTGAGAACTGATCTGGATTTATCTCAAAGACGCCTTATGATCTTTGGCAGGTAGCTGAATTCTCTGAGCCTATTTCCTTACTGGTCCAAAAGATTGGACTGGGTTAATCTCTCAAGCCATTCTTCTTCCAAAATGTTATGATTTCAAGGGAAAAACAATATACAGTAAGATTTCAAAGAACATACTTACAAGAACTGTAACAGTGACTGGGCGGGGGAGCAAGAGTAGATTAAGAACAAATGGATTTAACTGAGCTGTATACTGCAAAGTGGTTAAAACAATAACTTCTATGCTATGTATGTTTCACACAAAGGAAAAAAGGAATGAACTTAACAAAAGGTAAGTAGTTCTTTGGATCAATTACAGTCAGTAAATTTTAGCATGCTATTCTCTCTGTTCTAAGATTCTAGCAAAGAACAGACCATCAAATAGGTTACTAAATACTGCAGTGAATCTCTCACTTGGCACTGTACACTCAACTGCAGTTAATGAGGTAGAAATATCATGTCCAGGAACTAGACTAATGCTATAAAATAAAAAAAGGTCCTTGCAAGCAGTCTGAAAGGACAACCTATTCCATGTCTCCCAAACTAGCTTTAGTCAAGATCATTCTTTAAAATCCCAACCCTGAATTTCCACCTTATCTTCATCCATAAATTCTAGTAGATGTTTATCCTACATTTCCTCAAACCATTTCCTTTCCCTGCATATACTCTATTAGTAATGGCATTATCTAGTGGACTACACATGAGATGAAAAAAGGGAGTACTCTTTGGTCTCTTCTCTCCATTTCTGCCCCTCACTCAGGCTTCCTAACACTACAAGAAAGTGTAACACTAAGCTATTTAGTCAGAGTCTGGGACATTGTTAAGATCCCATTTTACTGACAAATGAGGTTACTGTATTCCACTGTACATGTTCTAAATAACTCTGTTACTCCCAATTCCAAGCAACAAAGTAGAGCCTGCCTCTTCAGGCCTGCTTCTTCTCTTCTTGGACCAATATGGTCACTATAAAGTCTTAGTAAGTTGTTGGACACATCTCTATACTTCTTTCCCAAACAGTAAAATGGGGAAGATGGACAGCATGTACTCCTTGAGTAGTTGTGAGAATTAAATGAGTATGTAAGAACAGTGTCCTACCCACAAGTCCATCAGTGGTGACTTTTTTCCATAGCAGGCAGTACTGTTAGGTCCTACAGCCTCCTCCACTCTTTCCTGCCTCTCTGTGGAGAGCTTACCTGGACAGAGGTATCTAGAAAGATACCCATTCTCTTCCTCTCTTCTCAAACATTCCTCTTCCCAAGAAAGAATGAAGACTGTCTAAGATGGGAAGGAACTTTAGCTGACATGGTCCAAGTCATTTTTACCACTAAGTGTTTTATTGGTCATAAACCTGTGCCTGCTCAGCTGCTAATTTGACCACTTCATTCTTGTTCCCTGATGTGTACAGAAACCACAGAGGGAGCCCAGGAGAAACTGAGGTAGGATTTGAGCTGAAAATCTCTACCTTTAACCCTCACTCAAGCACCTCAGTCTTTTCATCCGTCTTTTTCTTGCCTGCAACAATGATAACTACTGAAGTTACTGATCTTAGTCCTTAGTCTATCCCTTTTCCTTTATTACCACCTTATTTTACACAGTAGTACTATTACCTCAACAATGCCTCAGCCTCTAAAGTGGTCTGCTAAAATCTCTTCCCCATTCTAAACCAACTTTAACATTGGCTGCCATATTTCTAAACTCAGGTTATTTATTAGTCAGTACTTTTCTGGGATGCATCAGTTTTAAAATAGAATCTCCACCTTGGCAGAACATCAGAATTGTAGAAATTACTGAGGATGACCAAAGAATGAGTTATTTTTTTAATATTCCAGCTGATGCAAATGTGCTACTATCATATTACCTTAATTGAAAACAGAAAATCTAGTTTGTTTGTTTTTTTGGATCACAGTCTCGTCATGCAGTCCAGGCTGGCCTTGAACTCACTACATAGCCGAAGGTGGTCTCAAATTCATGGCAGTTCTCCTGCCTCAGCTTCCCAAGTGCTGGGATGACAGGGGTGTGCCACCATGCCCGGCTGAAAATAGAAAATCTGAAGTGCGATGCTACAAGTAATTTCTTCAAGTAGGTAAGCATATATCTACTAATTTCAAAATATTGACAAAAATTCAACTGTGAAAGATGACAGCTCTCAAGAAGGCTGATAATTTATTTTGCAAAACCCCCTAGGTTCCAAATAATTCAAGCACAGAAAAACCTTGAAAATAAAGGAATAATAAAGCAGTACAAATAATGATAAAGAAATGGAGATAATGTACATAAAAAGCTAATGATAAAGATGAATGAAAGCTAAGATCTTAAAATATGTAAGAGCCACAGTACAGATATCAATGAATAAGCAAAGAACTGCAAGTAAAGACACTGAAGGTATGGTTTGAATATCAGGCTGCAAGCTTAGAAATAGTCTGTGTAAGAAGCAGGCAGCTGGACCAGTAGATAGAAATAATACAGTCAGAAAGTTATAGCCCTATTTTATCTTTGCCACTTACTAGACAAGCTAATCTTTAACACTGTTATGTTTTGACTGTAAGATGGGCATAAAGTTGATCCTACTGGTCACTTGGGAGAATTAAGTGAGATAAGCACATATACTAAACAAACACTTGTTGAATGTCTCTTAAAAAGTACAGGTTGATGCCAGCTGTGGTAGCATATGCCCACAATCCCAGATACTCAAGAAGCTAAAAATCCCAAGTTCAAGGGCCACCCTGGTCAATTTAGCAAGGTCTTACCTTAAAATAAAAACAAGAAAAGATAGAGATGTTGTTCATTGACAAGGTCATGGGTTCAACCTACAGTACCTCAAAAACAAAGCACAAGGCTAAACACTCCTACTCTGAAAATCTAAAATCCAAAATGCTTCAAAATTGGCAACTTTAGCCAGGCATGGTGGTGCACACCTGTAATTTTAGCACTCAGGTGGCTGAGGCAGGAGAATCTCTGTGAGTTTGAGGACAACCTGAACTATATAATGGAAACCTATCTTAAAAAGACAAGAGAGAAGGAAGGAAGGAAGGAAGGAAGGAAGGAAGGAAGGAAGGAAGGAAGGAAGGAAGGAAGGAAAGGAAAGGAAAGGGAAGGGAAGGGAAGGGAAGGGAAGGGAAGGGAAAGGAAAGGAAAGGAAAAGAAAAGAAAAGAAAAGAAAAGAAAAGAAAAGAAAAGAAAAGAAAAGAAAAGAAAAGAAAAGAAAAGAAAAGAAAAGAAAAGAAAAGAGAAAAAGGAAAAGAAAATTGGTAACTTTAGGCTGGGTATGGTGGTACACACCTGTAAGCACTGAGGCAATTGAAGCAGGAGGGTTGCCATGAGCTTGAGACTGGCCTGGACTACACAGTAGGTTCAAGGTCAGTCTGAACTACAGAGTGAGATCCTGTCCCCAAAACCAAAATAAATAAATAAATAAAATAAAGTATAATAAAATAAGAGCAAAGAAACTTTTGAGGTCCGATATAAGACACAGATAGACAATTCCACAT
The DNA here is from genome assembly GCA_004027455.1 of Hydrochoerus hydrochaeris. Classification (NCBI taxonomy): domain Eukaryota; kingdom Metazoa; phylum Chordata; class Mammalia; order Rodentia; family Hydrochaeridae; genus Hydrochoerus; species Hydrochoerus hydrochaeris. The sequence goes on from PVLA01014623.1 coordinate 14,025, forward strand.
GGGACATCATGTGATTGGCTGCAGCAAAAATACAGGTGTAGTAAAAATAAAAATCACCTTCAGGCTATGTATACACATGAAACATAAATGTTTAGACTTGGGTCCCCTCTTCATGACACCTCAGTATATATAATGCAAATATTCCAATTTTCTTTAAAAAAAAACCCCCAGATCTGCAAAAGTTATGCCCTTAAGCATCTGAGATTAAAAAAAAAAAAAAAACCTTTTACTATAGAATAAATCCAAAGGAGAGAAAAAAGCTTCTAAAAAAAATCATAAAAATAAATACTCAAATGCTAGGAAACTGAACCTCCTCTGTGCCAATATGATGAGCAACAGAACTTTACAATTTCTTTAGCTTCCACATGGCAAAATTTGATGTTAGTGCAATTCTATGTTGGAATGATTCTTTTAATAGAATGCATGCTATGAATGCATTTAAAAGTACATGCAGTAAGTGTTAATTATCATGTACCAAAATCAACATTATATTAATCACCATTGCATTAAACAAATAGCTCCTTACTGTAAAGTCATTCCTGAATCAGTCTATTAACATTGATGTCTGCACCTTCTTATGCTATTTTAGCAGAGAAAAATCAAAAACATCTCAGGTGGCATGGTGTATGTTTCTATAAACATAATTTTGAAAGTCAGCTCCTATTTGTCCCAGGGTTACATTCAAGGAGTGGGGAAAGGCTAACCTGGTTGTCAAGGAATCTTTTTGACACACAACATGAATATTCATGTATGCTGCATTTCAGTTGCCATTTCATTAAACCAAGTAAATTCTTGAGTAACATCTTCTACATTAGGAAATGGGTATTTGACCTTTTCTAAATATCCTAAATATGGTGAAACTGCAGTTATATCTTTAAAACAAACATTTCTTATTTTACTAGATTTATTGTATATTGCTCAAATTTATTTTACGTGGCTCAGGGCAGAACTGTTACTTATAATTTACCTACTGGTGAGATTATGGTTGTTCTGTGAATAACAGGTGAGACTCATGAGGTAGGCATTTAGAGAAAGACAGAATAAGATTTTTCTAAAGAGTGTCTATAAAAATTACGGGAAGAAGGGAGACAAAAACACACCTGAGTGCCAGGGTAGTGGCACATGCCTGTAATTCCAGCACTCGGGAGACTGAGGCATAAGGATGATTGAGAGTTAGAGGTTGGCCTAGACCAACCTGAACAGTGAGGCTCTGTCTCAAAACAAAACAAAACAAAACAAAACAAAACAAAACAAAACACCTGAGTAAGCCAAGTGCTGCCAGAGTAGTATAATTACACTGAGTTACAGAAGACTGACTGAGAGAGCAATACTTGATTGCACAATCCCCTTGACAAAAGGGAAAAGGGCATTACCCTGAGTGAAGAGACTGGACTCTGTTTGCAGTTCTGATATTATCTAGCAGTGTGGCCTGGGATGGTCCTTTACATTTCTGGGTTTAATGCATTAATGTGTGACATGAGAGTGACGGACCTCATGAGGATTTCTGAGTCCCTTCCAGCTCTAAACACCAGCCAGATTTAAAATGGCTGTTTGCTTACCTTTTTCCAGCCCATCATGCAGGCAGTAACTCCAAAACCACCCACGTGTGTAGCAGGCTCTGTAGCAGGAGCTTTGGCAAGGCAGAAAGGTATGCCTTTGGCTAAGGCCATACCCAGCTCCTTGCACTGGGGTCTCTGTTCTATACTTTTATACACATTAGAGAATCAACATAACTTTTGATCTCCAACTGAGAAACGCCACTCATTACAGCAACTATAGAAGGCCTCGGGGGTCTAGTATGGGCAGAGGGAAAGAGTAAGTAACCACCCCCTATCAGGAAGCACCAAAACACAGTAAAACTGGGAAGTATTACAGACATCATCAAGCAAAGCATCTGATTTTATATAAAGGAACACTAAGTCTCTGAAAGGAGAACTCACTGGCCCAAAGATACCTATCAGGTTCGTGAGTGAGTTGGGTAAATACTTGAGCTTTTCCACCCCATGTCAGTGATCTGCTCAATATCAAGATCACAGTTCAAAAAAACTGGTGTTACTTGGGCACAATGGTGCCTGCATATAATCCCTGCACTCTCAGAGGCTAAGGCAAGAGGACTACAAGTTGGAACCCAACCTGGGCAACCTAGTGACTTAGTGAGACCTTGTTTCAAATTTTTCATAAAAGAGAGGTGGATGGGTTCAGTATGAAAGTAGTTCTGAGTTTAATCACTAGTACTGAAAAAAACAAAAACAAAAAACCTCGTGTTAACTGACCTGGCTTTCAGAAATACTCTAGTAAATGAGGTAAGTGTTCTACTTGCTTAATTTCAATTTCAGTTTTCATATTAAAAAAAAAAATACCAAACACAACTGAAGTGTACTGAGGGGGAAATAACCTGACTCCATGGTGTCTTAAACCTTCCAATTTTAACCAGTAAAGAAGGGATAAAATACATAAGCACAAAAATATAGCAAGCACCCCTTTAAACCAACTCCCCATTATTGCCTCAGATCTTGAGCTCAGGTTCAGAATACCCATGAGGTTCCTTACCATCCCAACACAGAAGAGGACAAAGAGTAGTAGCCATGGTATGTCTGTGCAGCAACGGTCTTCCAGTGGCTTCCACTCTCGTTTGGAGCTCTAATTGAAAATACAAAATCAGAGGGCATAGTAAATGTCAAGTCCAGTTAAAATTAGAAAGGCACAAATATACCAATCATACTTATGTCCCTTCTTTGTCGGACAGGTTTCCATAGAACCTTTAATATCTGTCACCTTTTAGGTGAAGTTCATCTTCACTTCTTTGGCCAGCACCCCTTCACTCCACTCCCCACTTCTTCCTGGCCAGGCGCAGTACTGGTATTTTTCTGGTATTTCCACTACAGTATTTAACATGCTGAATTGCTATTCTCAGTGGTAGGCTGTGTCCCCAGCAGACAGCAAGTCTCATTCTCATTTCTCAACATCTACCACACACCTAAGGGTTATGATGTGCTCTCATTCAGGGCTTTTTAAAATGAACAAACTCCTCCAGTCTTGTGTATCCAAATGCTAGGTTTAAAATTACACACACACACTTTTCCCCCCTTTTAGAACATGCTTTCTTCTGGAAAGGAAGCCTATCAAAATGAATTCCTATCAGCTGTAAGTTCTAATTCAAATAAAATTCAAGACAGGAATATTCAGTTTTTCTGGACTATCTGAGCAACTCCTAACCTACCATCTATGGATTCTCATTCTGCTCCTAGAAAATACATATAAAAGAGCTTCTAATAAAACACAGATTACCTAACTGATGAACTAGAAAGATTCTAAAAGTTAATTTGCTAAGTACTGACTGAAATTTCAACTCCATTTTTTTTCTTACTTGCAATAGTCTTAGTTTATTAGGTCAGCTCACATTGCTTTTCAATTAAAATGTAACTAAACAAACTATCCTTAAATTGGGTTTTCTAAAAAACAAAATATCCTTAGGTCTTACACACTCTCCCAGAAACATGCTGCAGCATGTCTTCCTGCAATTGGAAGGGTGAGACCCCAATGCTTTCCATGACAAGATCCAGGAACCTGTCTGGGAAGATTACAGGCAGGAAAGGGTACCAGCAGAAGGCAGCTGGAGATAGGCAGTCCTCTGGTATAATTAGTACTGTACTTGGAGTACAGTCAGGCTTAATTCTACCTCCTTCTAAAAGAGTAGTTTCACACTATATGTCCTTATGAAAGCTACTGATTCTTTTCTGATAATATAAACATATATTACATCATTTTCAAAAAGTTTAGGTAATTCAGACTCCAGGTTAAGAAACTCAACTTTGAAACAGTTGACAATCAACATGGAGGGCAGAGAACTGAGTTACAATCACTCCCTCCTGACTCCTAAAGTGTTAACCAGATAAATGCCTTGTTATTTCCTTGTATGTTCAATTGTTAAAATAAAAATACTCAGCTTGTTCCCAGACACCCACACAAGAAAACAAAAGAGCACTAGTTAGTCATGGAAAAAACCTAGTCCCATGATGATAGCATTAAAAACCAAGAATGAGTGGGCAGGTTTTTTTTTTTTTTCCCCAGAGGAATGCAGTACTGTGGCATAATGGATAAGGGACTGGTCTCTCCTTGGTTCTGTCATTAGTTGGCTAGCTACATGACTAAGTAAATCGCTTCATCTCTCTAGGAGGAGTTAGACTGGACTTTAGGCTTCTCCAGTTCTAAAAATCTGTGATCAGGAATGCACTTTTGTGAAGATAAGAAAAAAAACTGCAAAATAATTTGACATTATTCCTTGTGTTATTCAAATGAGAATATTTGAATTATGGTCTGCATTTTAGAAGACAGTAGCTCACAGTGTGAATACAGAATGTTTCTTTGTATTAGAAAATTTCAATGCTGAATAATGCCCATTATAGTAAAATTACTCACAAACACAGAATCTGTATACCTCTTCAAAATCATCATATTTACTCTGTGGTAATTTATTAAAGCAATGGCAACTTTAAAATACTTTGTCTTAACAAAGAATAAAAATGGCAAGAGAAGCTAGCCTCAGGTTAGTTGAGTAGTTTCTTTAATTACTTTGTTAGTGATATATATATATATCTATGTTGTCTGTTAATGCTTAAATGTTCACCCATAAATTTCAGTCCTGGGAATTAAAATACAATCAGCTTCTAAAGAATTCAATTCAACTTGCTATAGGCCACTTCTGTGCCAAATACATAAAGACTCTCAGTCCTGGGAATTAAAATACAATCAGCTTCTAAAGAATTCAATTCAACTTGCTATAGGCCACTTCTGTGCCAAATACATAAAGACTCTCTCACTACGGATGAGAAAGTGGGAAGGTGGTAGGGGTTGTACATACAAAAGCATCAGAATTCAAAGCAGAGTGTAACACCAAAAGGAGAGTGTGGCCACCCTCAGTCAAACAAAGGCTTCTTGGTAGGGGTGGGGAGTGGTTCACTTCACAGGTTGTATATAGATAACATGTAAGCATCTGTCATTTAGTAAACCCTTAACCCTGTTATTATTACTTATCAATATTCTCTTTTCAGTAAATCCTTTCCCTATTGCTAAACTACCCTTTTACCAGGTGGCCCTTTCCATGAAAAGGAATTTTTTTTAAAAAAAAAATCCCTTCCCTTCCCTTTAGACTTGCTAAAAAAATTACTTAATGATGCTGTATTTCATTTTAGCTATCATTTTTTATCCTGCCAGTGGTCAAATGCAATTAACTAGGCCCTGAACCCATAGTTTTGTACCTACTGTCGTCTAAATTCAAAATAACACTCCGATGTAAGTAGCATCGCTTTTTCACAGATAAAGAAACTCTGGCTAAAAAATTAAATAATCAGCCTAAAGTTTTACATTTGGGCAACAAGGATTTGAAACCAAGTCTGTGACTCCAAAGCCAACTCCAATGAAACTATTGTATCTTCACCCTGGTCAGTGAAAAGCAATTGCCTCTATTAATGTTCCCTCACATTACAAAATGTAGAAACCAGCCGGATAATTCAAAATCTTATAAATGCAAAGAAAGTGAGTGAGACGTAGTATGAGCCATAAAACTTCACAAGTGAATCGAGAAACCCAACAGTTGAAAAAGTTTAATGATTTTTTAACAAACTAAACCAAGTGGCAACTGGATTTAATGTTTTTTCTTCTAATTAAAGTTCCACATAGATCTTGCAAAAGTAAAACATTTTGCAAAAGTACTTTTAAAATGTGATTTTATGCCTTTGTCAGATTTGATGTGAGATTAATTCAGGTTGTCAATAAACATCATATCTTTTTGCCTTCAAAGAATTGTACAATTTAGGAACCAAAAAGAATGAAAGTAACCATGCTGTCCAAACATTTAATAGGAATGACTGAGACTCAGGAAAGAAGAAAGGACTTCTTCCAAGGGGATATATTTACTTTATCCATTCTATTTTATAGAAGAGGAAACCAAAGTTTATGGAAAATTATGCCTGAAACCTAAGTCCCCAAATGCTAAGAGAGATAGAAATGATAAGAAAGATGTCAGGAAATGCTATAAATTTAAAAAATAGTAATAAAAATCAACCTGGTAACAGAGATAAAGAATGCCTTTCTCAGGCTTATTGTTAAACTAAACATGGCCAAGGAAAAAACCAGTGAACTCAATAAAAGATCAAACAAATACTCTAAGTGAAACACAAAAAGGGGTGAATTTTAAAAATCAGAATAGAGATATCCAAGATATCACATGATCTAACATATTTGTAATTGGACCCCAAGAAAAAGAAGAGTAGAGTAAGTATTGGATGAAATAATAACTGAAAATTTTCCAAAAATAGGAAAAGAAAAAAATTACAGATCTAAGGAGTTAGCGATCCCAAGAAAGATAAATACACATACACGTCCCTGCACCTATATTCAAACTGTTGAAAGAAATCAAAGATACAAAGATCATACTGAAGGCAGCCAAAGGAGCTTTGAAAAAACATGTTATATTCTTGTTGGAAATCACACAAAGTAGAAAACATGGAATGATTAAATTTCTGAAAGGAAAACAAAATGCAAACTACTGACCTAGACTCTCCACTAACAGTAAATGTTTCTCAGAAATGAAGACCTTTTCAGATTTTAAGCTGAGAGAATTTATTAGTAGATGTGAACTATAAGAAAAGTTAAAGTTCTTTAATATTACCAGATACCAGAAAAATCTGAAAGTACAAAAAGAAAAGTTGATTTCCAAAAATGGCTTAAAAAAATTTGAAATGTTCCATAAAATTTGTAAATGTCCATGCATAAAATAAGGGTGTCAATATATACTGTGTGTATAACAGCACTACATTACATGGTTTTTTTGGTACTAGGATTCAAACTCAAGACCTTGTGCTTGCCAGTATATGGTCTTTTTGCATATGCATATACAGTAAATATTCTAGAAGTCAGAATTATAACTTGTAATACATGTTGGACATCTCCAGTCCAGAATTCCAAACTCTGAAATGTTCCAAATTCACAGCTTTTTGAGTGTTGATTAGCACCACAAGTGAAAAACTCTACACTGTAAAACTTTCTTTCATGCACAAAAAATATTAAAAATGCATAAAATTGCCTTTGGGATATGTGTATAAGGTATATATGAAACATAAATGAATCTCATGTTTATATGTAGGTCCCATTCCAAAAATATTTCATTATATATATGCAAATATTTCACAATTTTAAAAGATCCTGAATACTCTGTTCCCAAGCATATTGGATAAGGGATATTCAATTTGTACTACAATGGACTATAAAAACAAACAACTCTAAGTCAAACTAGAGCTGGCATCTACCTCTTGTTTATATTATATTCATATCCTTAAAATTAAGCAGGGACAATGTTTAAATATGTTAGATCATGTGATATTGCCCTATATCTACTTTTCTTAGACATCTAATTTTGTATCTTCTGTAGTATTTACTAAAGAAGTCATAGTACTGTCAACTGTACAACAGACTCCACATCCATGAGCCATAATAGCTAAATCCAAGGCCTTACAGAGAATCTGATATTCTGTGGGGTTATCTAGTTTTTAGGAAACAAATCTGTAAGAAGTTTTAACCTAACTTTTTATATTATTTCAAATGAAGATACTGTAAAGTAAATTTATCTGTAGATAATACCAACATACAGAGGTCTGGGTAAGTGGTATGTTTTAACCAATTACTGATGTCACTGGAGGACATCAGCAACAATAGAGCAGAGAGGGTGGGCCAAGACCAAAGAGCAAGTACATAGGAAAAAGTCTTCCAGACTGAATCTAGTTCACAGACTTAGGCAGGGAAAGAAGGATTAGGAATATATAAAAAGACCAGACAGGCAACAACTACAATCCAGACTTAAGATAACAAGAGTTGAGCAGGTCTCAAATATGGAGGCAAACAGGGTTCAAAACCCTGGAAGCCAGAAGATACTCAAGTAATATCTAAGGGTAAAAACCGTCTCCCTTTTTATACTCTGTGCCTACAGTTTGGGGACTTTCTCCTAAGAGGTACAAAGTTTGCAAAAAGATCCTTATAGTAAGGTAATTAATTATTCCCTGATACTCTTCATCTTCCCTTGATATAGTAGGTTTTTGTAAGCATGGCTTCAAAATCATGAAAAACGTGCTAAAAAACGGTTTGATTTTCAGATATTTCTTTGATTCTTCAAATAAGCACTGAGCACTGTGCAAAATATTGGAGATCCAAAGACAGTTAAAACAGTGTCTGCCCTCACTGGGCTGTTGCTTAGCAGGAGATACATAAGCCAACACAATGATACTGCAAACAATGATAAAATGGAGACATGAAAAGATACTGCAGAAACAGAGATGGGGCACCATCCAGAAAACATTTATGAGATCTGTTGAAATTACTTCATAAACTTTTGCAGCTTGTATTCTGAGGCAAACACTAAAGTGATCTTGCAGTGTCTAAAACAGAACATGTTGTTTGCCCCAAAACACACTAAAAAATCTTGCTAGCTTTGATGGAGAATATTGACTGCCAAATAAGAATTTTTCCACTGAAAAATGTCAAGTAGTAAACAAACAGAACACTAAGGTTTTTTAAATCAGTTATTTCTCACTTTCCATCAAGATTTCTTTATATACTGAAATATTATATAGCTTCATTTAGGAACAGGTTTTGGAAATAAAGAAAATAGCTTCCTTCTAACACAATTAGTGCAGGGCTATATTTACTAAACTCCTAGAATATTTTTAAATAGATGTCACTGGTGATATACCTACAACTTTGAATTACGTACTATCTGGTTGTATATATTAAGACTTACTGAAACTTGAAATTTCTACTTGATAATAACTCCCTTGTTATTCCCCCAAAATGATCCAAAGAACTATTACCTCTACATTCAAAGCGACAACAACAAAAATGGCAATGTGGGTGGCTGATTCAAAGGAAGAAAAGTAGTATACAGACAGAGTAGTAGTATACAAAAGTAGTGTACAAACCGCAAACAACAAGCCTATGTTCACCTTTACTTGGGTGGCAGTTCACAACTGTACCACTACCGCTATGCCTTGTTTTCATCAGTTTGAAGGTATAGTTATTTATTATTGATAATAAAATATTGAAGCTTATAACTTTAAGCAGAATTCAAATTATCCTTGTGTTAAGGCTACTGACAAATGCTTTCTGATAGGTCAGCAATAAGAAGAATTCAACTGGTCAGCCAGGAATTGTACATAACCTGAAGCATAAGAATGCTACCATCTTGATTGACCAGTAATGGTGAACATTTCTTCATGTACTTATTTGCCATTTGTATATCTTAATCTGAGAACGGTGTGTTCATCTCAGATGTCCATTTTGGGAGAGGGTCTTTGAATCTGGGGGCTTTATGTTTTTCAATTCTTTATATGTTCTGGATATAAGTCCTTTGTCTGAGGGGTTGCTGGCTAAAATTCTTTCCCACTCTGTGGGTTATCTTTTCACTCTGTTGGTGATTTCCTTTGAAGTGCAGAAACTTTCCAATAATATGAGATCCCAGTTGTTGATTCTTTGAAGTTTGTGTTTTGTTCATGAATTCTCTGCCTACCTCTATGTCTCCAAGACTTCTACCTACCTTGTCTCCCAGTAGATTTAGTGTTTCTGTTTTAATATTTAGGTCTTTGATCCATTTAGACTTTAGTTTTGTGTATGGTGATAGGCATGGATCTAATTTCAGTCTTCGGCATGTGGAAAGCCAATTTTTCCAACACCATTTATTAAAGAGGCTATCCTTCCAGTGAACAGGTTTAGCCCCTTTGTCAAATATCAGGTGGCTGAGTGTCTTTGTAGTTGTGCTTGCATCTTCTAATCTGTTCCATTGATCCTCAGGTCTATTTCTTTGCCAGTACCAAGCTGATTTTATCACTGTGGCTTTGTAGTATAGTTTCAAGTCAGAAATGAGATGCCTCCTGCCTTGCCTTTGTTGCCCAGAATTGCCTTTGCTATTCTAGGTTTCTTCTGTTTCCAAATGAATTTTAGGAGTGAGGTATGTTAATGGTATTTTGATTAGGATTGCATTAAATCTGTATAATAGTTTTGGGAGTATGGCCATTTTCACAATGTTCACCATCACTGGTCATTCGAGAAATGCAAATTAAAACAGCATTGAGATTTCATCTCACTCTAGAAAGAATAGCTGCCATCAAGAATTCAACTGATAGTAAATGTTGGCTAGGCTGCAGGGGAAAAGGAACACTGCTCCACTGTTAGTGGGAGTGTAAACTGGTGCAGCCACTATGGAAATCAGTTCCATTCAATCCAGCTATTCCCCTCCTGGGTATTTTCCCAGAAAAACTGAAAAGGTCATATCACAGTGATATATGTGCACCCATGTTTATAGCAGCACAATTTGCAGTAGTTAAATCTTGGAAACAACTAAGATGCCCATCAACTGCAGAATGAATGAAAAAGATGTGATATTTTTATATAATGGCCTATTACTCAGCTATAAAAAAGGATGATGTTGAGGCCTTCATAGGCAAATGGAGACAACTTGAGGCTATCCTCATTAGTGAAATAAGAATCATATTTATAAATATCACATTGTGTATCTAGTGTAAAAAGTAGTAAGAAAAACGTAGGAGTAATAAAACCCAAAATGTGTAATTGCTATTGTAAAAAAGAGAGGTAAAGAAAGTGCTCTAAAGAATATAACTGCAATGTATGTTTAAGTGTGTAGGATCAATAACCATATTACTAAGTTTTTGTTGGATAGTTGAACAGAACTGTTTGCAGTCTCGCTGTTTAAATGTCCACTTTGTATGCTTTACTTTTGCAACTTGAACAACTACTTCTAAGAGGACAATATATAATTTATCAACTAGTGATTTCTTACTTTTTTTTGAAATTATGTATTTTTTCTACCATTTTTCTGGTTTTTTTTCTTTAAATAAAATTTTAAAAAAAGAATGCTACCTTCACACATGCCTAGGTCTTCACAGCAAAGCTTCATTGCTGATGCCTTTGAAAAGATAATTAAGACAATGAAGGCCATAGCTTCTCACTCAGCACAGATTCCTAGAAATATTTTTGGGTAGTGTGGAGTAATTTGCTGAATAATTTATCCTCAACTGAATTTTTTCTTGAACAGCACTGTTTCTATTTCCTGAATAAACAGACCATTTCCAAAAATAGTCTCATAGCTCCCCAGCTCTGCTACAGTTTTCCCTTTTCCAACCACTCCTGTACACTCAAAAAGCTACTACATTCACCACTGAATGCATCTGTCTCCAAGATCAGTCTTACACACAGTTGTGTGATTCAAGCACACATGTGGCAGACACTGGGCCAACTGTGAGAACTTTATTTTGCTCCTGCCAATTTGTTTTACACAAAAACCTCCAGTGTTAAAGACAAAATAGCTGTACACTCAGAACCTTCAAATCTCCAAGGACTACCGCTTCATTAAATTCCTCAATATGCTTTTATTTGCACAGAGTAGTAACAAAAGAATAAAAGAGCTGATGTGTATCAATTTTGCCAGTTTTCAATAGAGTGAGCAGCCATGATGAATCTGGGTAGCAATAAAACATGGGGGCTTTCAGCCTTCTGTTCATTGTACCTACAAATAAAACCCTGTAATAGGATTTTTGAAAGACATTACTTGTCCTATGGGAAAACTCAGTCAAGGACGTGGAGTGTATAACTACTTACAGTTACCGTAAGTAATCCGTTTCATTTGCTAAGCCTGGTGATAGCAATTTATATTGGAAAGGTACAAGTAAAAGCATGGTTTCAGCGGGCAGTTAAAGGTAATAAGATACATTGAGTGGAAAGATACAGGCATCTGTGTCCAATTGCTTTTCTTAGTTCATAAACTTTATGCCAAATCACAAACATTCATCTGTTTAAGGAAAAGGGGGAAATGGCAATGGCAGTTGTTTCATGAGTTACATAATTACACAGTGATAGGAAGATCATAGGGATACGTGCTGCGGGTGACTTCATTATTCCTTCAACTCCACTATAAAAAATTATCGTGGGCTTCTTAAACTTCTCAGTGACTGTCTTTCTTGTACATGGCACATGATAATTACAGGGCAGAGTTAATCCTGCTCTGCAACACAGCTAATAATAGCTTTTACTTCCAACATCAACCAAATTACCATCGAAATTACACATACAAGCCTTGCCTGCAATCCACAAATAGGATTTCTGAGCTTGTCTTTCTCTTAAATCAGTGGTAAACAAACTTTTAAATTCAAAATTACTATTTAATTTTCCTCAGTTGCAGTTTTAGGGACTTCATAAAGTCTCATCACATCTTACAAGTGTCAAAACTTCATTGCCTGATGACACGTGGGCAGGCTGACAGGATCAGACTATACTTTGCAGAGTCTCCTAGTGTATGAATGAATGATCAAATAGCTTTTGGACAGTCTCTCAATACAGAGTCAAAGAAGTCATGTACAACAGACTATACATAACCAGTTTCCTGACTTGTCTTATTATAGTATACTTATTTTTTTAACTGCATGGGTATCCAATATAAGAATCTTACTCCAACCTTGTTTCTTTTCCACGATGGAACATATAAGAGACTTATAAAAGGGAACATAAGATTACACCAATCATAACATAGTAGATGGGTGGCTGGAAATGAATAAATGTATTTTAATAAAAATTAGGTATTATTTTAGTCAATGAAGATGTTCATAGTAGTTATCCCAAGAAATAAACATATTTTCAGTTCTATGGTAGTGGCCTAAGAATTCTTAAGAGAAATAAATTCCTCTTATAGTTAAAAAAATTTAGGAACCCCCAAAACTTGTATTAGGTTCCTTCTTTTATGCACAGTGTGTATAATCATTGCCACAGTAATTACCATTCTATAAATGTGTCCCCAGTAGATATGCCTATTTTTTGTTTAAATCAGCAAGCAGCATTGTTTATAGAAGGCACCTAAATAGTCTTTAAATGAAAACCTACTTGATGAAAAACAATACGTACAAAATCTCCTGCTAAATTGAATATATGTTTATTTTTTCCACTTTATGGTGTATTTGGGGGATAGAAATTTGTTGATTTTGTTCACTGCTACCCACCATTAGTTGAAGAATGCATAGCACATAGTATGCTCTCAGTAATTACTTCATGAATGAATGAACAAGGCAGATCTCTTACTATTGGAATAGCATGAAGTTAGGACAGATCTGCATGATATTATTTACCTAAAAAGTATTTTTTTTGTATTGCAGTTTTGGACTAGCATTTCCAAAAATGTTTGCTAATGGGTGGTAGGAGAACAAATTTCTTATTTAAGTACATTTTGGAAATGTTACCAAAGTCTAGTCTTTTGTACATGATTTCTTTGAGTCTTTCTTGGGAAACTCTCCAAACCTTAGTTGGTCATCCACATACTGGGAAATTTAGATGCAGACAATGCAACCTCCTTCTCAATATGTTTCTAATAACCAGAATATATGAGTTCCGGGCCAGGATAATACTCTCACTAAAAAACTAATGGAAGCAAAGTCTGGCAACATTGGTTAAGGCTGCTGAAACTTAAAGGAACATAAATTGGCCAGCCTAAGGAAGTAATCCATTATAATAGCTCCACATGATATGTTCAGTGTGATGTTATCTATTATGAGAAATAATTAGAAATTAGACAATAATAGAACATAGTTTAATACAAAAATGGGATACTAAGCAATGAACAAATAATTATGAAGACTGTATAGTAACATATAAAAATGATTACAATAAGAAATTGCATCAAAACACATGACAGGAGCCAGGCATGGTGGTGCACGCCTGTCATCTCAGCACTTGGCAGGCTAAGACAGAGGGATGGCTGTGAGTTCATGCTAACCTGGGATACATAAGCAAAGCCAGCCTGCACTACATAGCAAGCCTCTGTGTCAAAATAACAAAAACAAAAGCATAATACAAATTTTTATCAATGTTCTGGTTATATTGCCAAGTAAAATAGTATATGAAAATGTAAAGGCATTGGAAGAATGTACAATTATTACATTGATTTATAATATATTTTCCCCTGCTGATTTTCAATAATGTTATTTAATTATGGGAAAAATAAAATATTGGCTCTTATTTCTCCAGATTAGTCTTTCTCTACTTCCTTGGTATTATGTCAGCTATAAAGAGATACAGTATCAAAACTAAAAAAAAGTTTAAGTCAACCTACCTGACACTTACTGATGGTCCATCAAGATACTTTAAACTTTCTTAGAAACCTGTTTGCCAAAGAGAATGCCCTGTACCCAACTCTCCCAAAGAATGCCATACAGGCTATATCACAAAAGTAAACTGGTACAATGAGGAAGAGGAATCCAAATCTGGGTTTGATTTCTGGCTCCTCTTCTGCTGACATGATTGCCCTACATGTAAGGTAGGGATGAATATCCTGTTAAAGGGAATTAAATTTCTAGCTAGAATAAGACCTTAAATCATTGTTAATGTACTATTTTCAGTACATTGTGCGGAAAATCTTCCCTATAAGGTGTAAAAGAAAGTGAATTCCCATAAATAGTCATCTCAAACATCTTTGATACATACTGTACATATTCTAAAACATATGCCAGAAAAGTAAAAATAAGTTGTAAACACAACCAGAAGGAATAAGCTAGTACACAGATGGACAGTCAATTATGGTAAAGAAACAAATTAGTAGCAACTTTCAAATGTAATATGATAAGAACTGAAATGCATTCCTTGTATCTTAACTTTTCCCTCAGTGTTGCTGAGGTATAACAGAGTAAAAAACTTGTACATACTTAAGGTATACAATGTGATGTTCTGATATATGTATAAGATTTTGAAGACCTAAATATTTTAATGAAACTTGAAGGAAACTGTTTTCCAAACACAGACAACCAAACTAAAAAAAACTATTTGCTCGGTAACTAGTTAATTATATGGAAGGAACTATGTTGGAATGTAAGAGATCTAGTCACTTGTTTTCACCTTTCAGTTGTTTTCTTATGGATTTACTTTCCTTATTTCTCAGTTTTACCTTTTCTCCTCCCTCTCATAACACACAATCCATTTCTTCACAAATGAATACTGTGAAATGACATACAAAACTGTACATATTCACTCAAGGTGCAAAACACAGCTAGGTGTGGTGGCTCAGATCTGTACTGTAGTCTCAGCACTGTGGGAGGCTGAGGCTGAAGAACAGCAACTTCAAACCCAGTCTGGGCAATTTAGCAACTTGCTGAGACTATCTCAAGCAGGAGTAGAGGGAGAGGACCGGAGTGGGAGCTATTCATTATTGATAGTAAAATATTGAAACTTATAATTTTAAGCAGAATCAAGATTACCCTTGTGATAAGGCCACTGACAAATGCATTCTTACAGATCAGCAATAAGAATTAAGCTGATCGGCCAGGATCTGTTTGTAATCTGAAGCCAACACTTAATGACAGTAATAAGAATGCTAGCATCACATGTGCCTAGATCTCAGCAAAGATCCGTTGCAGATGCCTTTGAAAAGACT
>PVLA01014624.1:0-29513 GCA_004027455.1 Hydrochoerus hydrochaeris
CCTCACCACGGCTGCACCCTGAGATAATTCACGAAAGCCAAAGGATAGGGGAAAAAGTGACTTTGGGAGGCAGGGTGGTTTCTGCCAGCTGCTCTTCACCAATCCGTTGTTTCTGAAGGCAGAGCGAAGCGGCACGTGAGGATTCTCTGAGCTTCAGAAGTCACCGCTTAGGACACAAACTGGCCTATTTCTTCCAGCTTCTAAGCCGTGACCAGTACAGCGGTGCTGACTCCTCGCGAGTTTATGACGCGCTCACAGGAGCCTGGTGAACGACCCATGAGGGGGGACTCTCGGGCTGCAGGTTCTGTGGAGACCCAGCAGCAGCTCGCTGTGGGGGCCCAACAGGGAAGATTGGGATGATGAGTCAGTGAGGTGCACTTGCTGTACCTACACCGTGTTCCAGGGGCCTTGGGAAGTGGGGGTCCCAGTCCCACACAGAGGCTGAGTGTGAACCGCTGCTCTCTGAGCCTACGCTGGGAATATTTGTCCTCTTCACATTCCTGTCACATTTTCTCATTTACCAATACTCCCCCGCCGCCCCTGTGTTCTCGCACGGGAGACTGAACCGAGGGTCTGATTATCTCCGCAGTCCATTTTTCTTTTTCTTTCGGGACAGGGTCTTGCTAAGTTTCTCAGACTGGCTCAAACGTGTGGC
Source organism: Hydrochoerus hydrochaeris (assembly GCA_004027455.1). Taxonomy (NCBI): domain Eukaryota; kingdom Metazoa; phylum Chordata; class Mammalia; order Rodentia; family Hydrochaeridae; genus Hydrochoerus; species Hydrochoerus hydrochaeris. The sequence continues at coordinate 656 of PVLA01014624.1, forward strand.
CTTCCTGCCTCAGCCTCCCAAAGTAGCAGCCTGTGTTGCGAGCCATGTGCCTCCACAGCCAGCTCACGCGCTTTTTCTTTAAGGAAGGGAATCTCTCAGCGTCTTCCCACTTCACCCTGAAGCAGATGCCACCCACGTGCGTGCGGCTGCCACTGCAGCTGTGCTGAGGTCTGCATCAGCCTGGCTTCCTCCGTCTGCGCGCTGTCACTCCTCAGCGCGCCTCAGGCTGTCACCATCTGCCACCAAGATGTGTCTTACAGACTTTGCCCTGAAGGAGAGTGGAACTTCTCGTGAAAATTAGATGTGCTGAATTCAGCCTTGGGTTCCACACATTGCACTGGTGGCACTGTTTATGGATATGCAAGAGGTAAACGTTCGGAGGTGACGGGGAGAATGCAACAGCTCAGTTCCGTGGGAACCACATCCGCTGTGAGCCTCCCGGAAGGAAGAAGGCAGGGAGGGAGGCAGGGAGGGAGGGAGGAAGGAAGGACGTCAGTCTATGAGTATCACCGAGGTTCATGGTTTGCATGGAAGTCTCACTTTTAGCGTTTACTGGGCTGGTAAAGTTTCAACTCTAGAAAATGGAAGGAATTGTTTTGCTTTAGAAATGTAGTATAAATTGGAGCAAAAAATGTGAAGCCAGAGTCTGTCTGAGGTTCACAGGTCTGCAGCATCAGGGTCTCTGGGTTTCTGCCAGCAGAGCTGGGACTTATGTTCTCTTCCACCCATGTGGGAAGACACCCGAGATTCCCAGGTCCTGCTCCCTGAGCTGGTGGACAGGCCGCCCTCCCGGAGGAAAGACTTGCAGTACTTTGGACAGTACTGACCTGCAGGGAGGAGCTTTGTTTACCTGCCTGCTCAGGCCTGGACTGCCACATTGCAGAGGTGTCAGAGTCTGGCCCGGGGCTAGCCTCGGGGACAGAGGAAGGGAACTGAGACCAAGGAACCCAGGTGGTGTCTAGAAGTGAGGTCACTCAGGAAGTTCCCTCTTAGAACACCCAGAAAAGAATGCAATTGCTCAAAAATTTGAGTTTATGGTGGCACGGTCTAGCACTCTGGGAGGCTGAAGCAGGAGGAGCCCAGTGTGAAGCCTAGACTGGGTAAATCAGAGAGGTGGCCTCAAAAGAAACAAACTGCAAGACAGGATGGGGAAATAGGTTAGAGAGAAGGCCCTGGGTTCAGTTCAATACCGACCTCCTAAAAAATGTCCCTTTTTGGTGCTGTGCTGGCCTTCTAGGTCCCAGAGTACTAAGATAATAAATTTACTGATTGGAGGTGTTGGATTGGTGACGTCTTTAGGATGCTGGGTTATCTGCAGCATTCCTCCAGACCCTCCTGTGTGGGGGGCAGGCCCGTTGGAGAGGTTTGGACCACATGCCACTGTAATCATCAGGGGATTCGTTCATTAGTGAACTCAGCAACTGGGGTGCTCGTGCAGGTGAGGCTGGTTAGAGAGTTCACTGGGGAGAGACCTGGAGGGGCGCCTCTCTCTCCTGGTTCCTCCTTCCCTCTCTGCTCCTGGCAACCTGGGAGGAGCTCCACTAGCACCTCCTTTCTGTTGGAAGCCAGTGCACCATGGACTAAACCATGAGCCCACATAAGCCTCTCTTCCTTAAATTGTGGGTGGTGGGTTTTGTGCCTCAGCAACAAGGACAAAATTACAAAGAGAGGCAGTCATGAAGCCCTGTGCACCTGGCTTTCTGGATGCTTTTCTAAGGAATTTTCAACATAAAAATGAATCAATTCTGGTGTTTTAAAACCCTGGGAAAAGCCCTTACTGATGATGCAAAAGGATAGCACATTTTATAACTCATCTTCAATTAGTATGAAATAAGATGGTAATACATCACAGCTGTGTCATTTATTCATTGAGTAGAGTTTACCAGGCCTGCTGGGTTCCAGGGCTTACCACCCTAGAGAGAGCACCAGCATCACTTTCCTTTAAGGATCTCACAGCCCAGCAAAGGAGACAAGGTAGCCCAGTTCGGTAAATATTCCTGGCCATTGACAAGTCTGCCAACACCATTCCAAATAGCTTTCTATTGACGCATAAAAAGTGACCTCAGAAACATAGCACAGAACCATGCACACTTCTTTTTCCTGAGTTTCCAGATGGAGGCTAAGCAGATGGGTATACACAAAGTTACAGTCAGTGGAGGCCGAGCTGCGTGCTGTTTGGAGTTCAGAGTCTGCTTCTAAGCTCACAGTTTTTGGTGAAATTCACTTTCTTGCCATCACAGAAGTGAGGCTCTTAGTTCCCAAGGACACTCCAGCTGCTGCCGTGTCTCCTGCCTACTGCGGACAGCTTCCTTGAGGCTGGCAGAGTCTCCTTCAGTACCCAAGGGCCAGGTTCTAATGTCGTTGAACCTGGCCTTGGTGCCCTGTCACCTTTGCATTTTTCCATGGCTTAGAAGCACGTCTCATCTTCTACCTGCACCCAAGAAAAGTAACTACGCATGGATGTGGGGCACGAAGGATCACCTTAGCATGTGTCTGCCATGCCCGCTGTGTTGTGAGCAGATCGCTGTGGCAGTGGTGTCGAGGACCTGCTGAAGACAAGGGAAAGGGAGAGAACACTCCAAGCATGTCACAGGCACAGGGCGTCAGGGATGGGGTTGGAGGTGGGAGTGTGAGGGGCTTATCTGGCTCAAGAGCTGTTTAGGAAGAAAAGATATGATGCTAATAAACTCATCTATGACCTGACTGGTACATTTGTAGCTTGGCAAATAGGTGGAAAGAAGTGCCATTGACTGATGAGGATGCTAGAATCCAGCAAGGAGATATAGAAAGTGATGAATTCCTTTTTTTGAAGGCCATGTCCACTCTTTCCTTTGACCTGTTCCTCATCAGAGACCAAGTCGATCATCTTAAGTACATCATCTCATGAAAACCTGGTAGCAACACAATTAGGAAGAATTGGTCATGAAAACTGAATCTTTGAGATATTACATCACTTGTATAGGATCGCGATGCTGTTGGAAACAGTCATTCAGTCCAAGCCCAAGTTCATCTCACATTGGATTGAGGATTTGGTCTCTATCCAGAGGGATAAGGCAGAGAGGGTGCTGTTCCACAGACACTTCAGCAGAAGGTCGTGCCAGAGATGGAGATAAGAGAGTCCTCCGCAGCAAAGGTGTTAGCTGAGTCCACGACAGCATTTGATGACTCCGCGGGATGCTGTGGAGATAGAGGTTCAACCCTGAGACCTTATCGGGTGCTCAGAGATAGGGACAGATGTTCCAGACCTATTTCTGTATGTGGCTTAAACTTTGGAAGCTGGCGGCCAACAGTGTATTTTATGATTTAAAAAAGTGATTCAGAGAATTAGATTAATTGGTGATCACGGCACTCATTAGTGTCAGAGAAGTGATTCGTCCCCCAAACTCTACAGGATTAGAGAGAGAGAGAGAGAGAGCACAGTGTTTCACATTTGTAAATGTAGTCGCTGCTTCCTAGGTAGGGTTGGAAACCCTCAGGGGTACCTTGCAGTGTCCTGGGTGATTGAAATTTAAATCCAAGGAGAAACAGTTCTTTCCAGGATACAGAAGAGAATATCAAAACACATGCTGTGCACCTCTTAGTGATTTAAAAGAACCTAGCACCTTAATTTCCGTGAATACTGAGTCTGCTTGAGTATTTCTTAGCTATATCACCAAGAAATATTTCTAAGGATCTGTATGACCACAGATTATCACCTGATAATGTAAGGTTAGACTCCTCCTTGCCCCTCACAGGGAAAAGTAGCATATTAATGGTGAATCTATCAAATGTATTTTGATAAACTAGATAGAGCTGATGGTTTTGTGAGAAAGGATGCCATGGCTGAATAGATAAAATCTTAGCTCAAGTCTTTAGAAAGGCATGTGTTGCTATTTTCTGAATTTCAGAAACATGCCTTGAATCCAAACATAATTTAATTGCTCCATATTATCTAATTTCTTGCTAGTCTTAAAATTCCTTGACTTTTTTGTCAACCAACCCAAGAGTATAAAACTGTGGAACTTTCCACAGCAGTAACAGTTACAAATAGTGTGTGTCTCCCTGTAAAATTCTAGGTTAATGTGTGAGAAGGTAATATGTAATTAAAATTTTCAGAGATTTTCTTCATAACGACTAGTTCTAATTTGGGCTGGGGTTTCTCGAAAACCCTGTTAAATACAGAGCAACTTATTGGAAAGACTCTCAATAGTAATCCTGCGTGAAGGTGAGGAGAAAGCAGGGAACACGCTGTAGCATTCATAGGCCTTAGGTTTACATCCTGTTCTGTGTCATCTATCAATTGCATCGTCTCTAGCAAATTATATGACATCTTTAAATTTAGTTTGCTTAATTTCTCCTGCTTCATGGGCTTTAATGATTAGATAATATATGTAAAAGCCTGAATGTGCTGCTCAGCAGCAAGCCTGTATTCAGCAGATGTACAGTCTTAACCCAGACACACATTTATAGACATCAATAGTGTACATGGCATATAATGTATATAATCTGTGTGCTTAATAACTATTTGAGATGCTTACTACATATCCGCTCCAACACTGTTGCATTCAATAGACTCAATTAGTGAGAAAACTGCAAATGCCTCTCTTCACAGAGCTAGAGTTCTGAGAGTAGGAAACACACAGTGAAAAGCATGTGTGTGACTTATTTACGGTGTTGCCTAGATTGGCAGAGAACGTGTTAGGAAAAGCTGGATGCATCAGGACGGAAGAGGGAGAGAACTTTAACAGCAGATCACGCGAGAAACTGTGCTGACGTCCCGGGGGCTTCTGTGTGGAAACGGTGAAGTAAAGCACTCGTGTGTAAGAAGAGTGAGTAGGTAGTTTACGTAACAGGTGAGGCATAGGTGTGAAGAAGGGTGATTTCCTGTCCGGGAGAGTAAGATCGGTTTTCCTCTGTGCAGAGTTTAGGAGGAAGTTTCCACAGGTGCTCTCCTTTGATCCCAAAAGCCTTGTGGGGCAGGTAGAGCAGAGAAAGTATCAGTGTTTTACAGAGAAAGAAAAAAGGGGCCGGTCTTCTGGCTTTGATCACGTGTGCACCCGTGCACCTGCACACCCAGCCGGCACAACTCGGGAGCCGAAGCCGGCCTTGCAGGCTGGGAGGGGCGGGCTGCTGCGTAGCAGGGGCTGCCCTGGGCTGTCCCGAGCGGTAGTGGCCTCCTCCAGAGCGCTGGCTTCAGCAAGGACTGGGGGCACAGTCGGCGCACAGCCCGGGCGGCACACAGAGGATGAGAGAGAGGAAGGATCGGCCCTGCCCACATAGCCCGGGCCATGAACCGTGGAGAACGGAGTCAGTGGTTTGCAGCTCTGCCTTTGAGGCCTGCGCGCTGGAACAATTTCAGTCTAGAGCTTTGTTAACCGTATCTCTGAAGTCATTATTTTTTTATTTTGCTCAAGTTGCACATGCTTATTGTAAAAATTTTTTTTAAAAAAGCAGATTCTTTTTTTAAAAAAAGAAAAAGATGGAAGACAGAAAATTATATGTTGCATTCCCTTATTTGCAATACAATGTGTTTCAAAATTCAGAAGTTTATGGCTGGGAACAGAGTTGTGTTCGGACATAAAATGCCTCCCACACCCCAGGCCATGCCCATAATGACATGCATTTCCACAGTGACACTCAAAAATCTCCAAACCCAGCATCATAAATAAAAACCTCAGATAGCTTCAAGTTACTGCAAGTCAGGTTTTATGACCAAGTTAGCTCCAGTTAGGACAGGTTTGCCACCAAAAGGAAGAAAAATGTCAGAACTTGTGAGCTTCAGACTGACAGCTGAAATCTAATGAATGAGCCGCATTAAGATCTGAATGTAACCTACAACTCACAGGCAGGTATTGAGTAGCAACTGCTTAACACTGTGGTATGACAAATATCTCAGTTTGGCTTTTCGAGGACATGCTTTTGCTGTCACATGAGACTCTCAGAAATGCCACTGTTTGTGTGGTGTTTGATGAAAGGAGATGCCCAAATTCACAAAACTGGAGAGTGCAGGGGTGGGGTGGGTTTTAGATGTGGTTTTCCAGGGCTAGTTCTTCCTTCTTTACAGTTTCTGTCTGTTTGGGAGAAGCGGGGAACAGCGCCGTCCTTACCTTCACGTGTATCACACTCGCACTTGCATGGCAGTTCCAGCACGCGTGCCTGCAAACTCTCAGCCCTGCCACAGAGCGGGCCATGTCTGGTTTGCTTATTCCCGTAGGTTGGAGGGTCTGCTTTGCACTGTTTTCCTTCTTGAGATGCAGGCAGGTACCGCATTTCTCCAGCTTTTAAAAATGGAAAATGATTTTTATCACCTTCCTTTGCAAGGAGCATTTCCTGTGGACACAGAATTCTAAGGCCCTCTTTCTTCCTTGAGCGTGTAAAGACTGTCATTCTGCGTTCCCCTCATCTCCATTGCTCCTCATAAAAGGCACCGTTAATCATGCTCATCCCTTGCACCACAGAGTTCTGCATTTCCCCCCAGCTGCTCATCCGCAAGGAGTTTCAGAGGTTTGTGGCTAGTGCGCCACGGCCTAGCTCTGCTTGCGTTTGCCCACTTGACTCTTGATGAATTGTTAGGTCCATAGTGAGATATTTGGAAGGATTTAGCTCTTATCCTTCCACTGTTTTTCTTCCCGCACCTTCCCCTTATCTCCTCTGAACCCTAATTAGTTACCCATGATGCATCACAGCCCAGAGGCTCTGTCTGCTTCCCTCCCTCCCTTCCCCCCTCGCTCCCATCGGGTGGCCCTATTTAGGTGTCCCTGAGCTCACCAGTCTTCTCTTCTTCCATCATCAACTTCCCAGTAGGCTATTGGGCCTGGGAAATTAATATTTTATTTCAACCACTGTGGTTTTATTCCAAAAGTTTTCATTTTAAAATACTTTCATATTTCCTTGATGAGTTTTTCTTTCTGTTCCTTCAATAAAACTTATAGATTTTTAAGAAATTCCCTTCATTGTCTCTCAGCATAATTATGATCGCTGTCTCTGATTAATGTTACTTGCTAACTTCCACGTGTGGGCTACTTTGACCTCTTTATTCTTGTTGATGCTTGACCATATTTGCCTTCATTCCTATTTGATAAACCTGAGTTTTGTTGCCGAGTGCAGGACACCATGGGTCGATCTTGACCTGGGACTTTCTTCCCTTCCTCTGAATGTCATCGGTCATTATAGCAAATGCCTTCCCCCCTGGCCACCTGGAACTTGATCTTTCCTTACTCTGTGTTAGAAGACAGAGGCTCACGGTCACTGACCCCAGGGCTACAGAACTCCGACTCCAAGTTCCTGTCTGTGTCTCACCGGATCTTGGTTGTTGGTTTTATTGGGAAATCCTAAACTAGGTCTTTCTCTAGAATGTGGGATTTTCCCTTAAAAACTCGGACTTCAGCGATAACTGGATGCCAAGGGTCTTAGCAGGGTATTGATCAGATGGCAAGAAACGGGGTGGTGATGAAGTTGGGTCATGAGAATCTTTTCTTTTAGTTGTGCCATGCCTGCTGTTCATCTCCTAAGAAGAATCACGTTGCGCAGTTTGTCTCTAAAGCAATCTAGTGTCACTCACTCCCTCATGACCAATGGTCGTATTGATCTCTAGATTCTCTGTATGACATTTCCACCCAAAGCATTTAAACCCCTCTTATTCTAGTACTCAAGTCACCTCCAGGTTTTATTATTCATTTTGATGTTTGTAGGTTCAGTATTCTTTTTGTAATGTCATAAAAAAAGTAGATGCATACACTCTAATTTTCGATCTCTCTAAAATTTCTTTCCTATAATTTTGCTTGGGACTTTACATAGTATTTTATTTTATTATTGCATAGTACTTTATTACATTATAAATAAGTTATTTTACACATTAGTAGAAAGTGTAATGTTTTAGCTAAATTCAAACAGATGAGCTAAAAGTAAACAAATTTACATTAAGAGACAACATAACTGGTAGCTTTCTCTGAAAATTATAGACAGCTATAAAATGAGATAGATTAAAAGAATTAGTAACACTGTCTCTTGCAACTCTCAAATCTTTGAGCAGACATATGTTTCGCTACAATCTCATTCATATGTGATACTTCTAAAAAATTCTAAATCATGATCTGACATTAGAACCAGCTTCTGTATGTTCAGTGAACCCACTAGGTGTCTTTGAATGAGGTAAGCTAAAAGCCGCACTTTGGGGAACTATTTCTAGAACTGAACATGACTCCAGGTGTGAAGGAGCAGTGGTGCCTGCAAATTCACTTGCAAGTCATTGCGTGAAGTTATTTTCCATATAGTGCAGGAAAAAGATTTGGCCTTTCTGAAAGGTTTTGCAGCAAATAAAACTGTTTAACTTCAATGAACCCAGAGGTTTCAAATGTATGTGACCCTCCACACCCCTCAGCCTCAGCACATCTGCAAGAGGCGAGTTAACCAGCTTTGCTGACGCTGCCTTTTGCAAGGAGCACGCCTCAGATCGAGACCCCTGAGCTGCCCTGGGTGACCATCCAGGTCTGAGGGACCGAAAGTTGATGCTGGGGGCAGGGCCACGGCAGTCTCAGCTCCCTGCCCCAGGCTCACTGTGAGGACCTGCCGCTACACCGCGGTCAGAAGCACACAGAGGATTCTCTCGTAATGGGCTGTGCATGAGAGAACTGCCACCCTTTTGAAGAAGACTCGGTAAAGCACAAAGATTTTATACACCCACGACTCAACTTTGGTCTGAAATTTAAAAATTACTATTAAAAGAATGTAGCAACAGTGTGATAACCAAATGAGGCACCAGCATCGATACGGTGTAGATGTTTTAACTACTGTGAAACAAAGCAGCAAGTTGGAGAGATGTAACTGTAGAAATCCACAATGCGAGGGGTCTCGTCACCCTTCCTTCCTATTCATAAAGCTTTCACTTACAGAACATTTTCTAAAATGTATTGTTTTTTCACTTGTACACATTTGTAGTATATGATAATCATTTTCCTCATCAGAAGCTGTTCCATGCCCATAACACGTCTCCATTCCTCCCCTTTAACCCCAGCCCTCCTCTCCCCCATCTCTCCGTCCTCTCCCATTTGCAACAGATCTGTCTTTCTGCTGCTTCTCATCTATCTTTTATTTTGCTCTTTATTTATGTTTTAGATTCTCATATAAGAGAAACCACGTGATATTTAAGCTTATCACATTTATCACTGTGCTGACTTGTTCAGGTAACATTATAGTCTCAAAATACATCCATTTCCCAACAAGTGATTCAAGCCTGTCCTTCTTTATGGCAGGGTGGTTCTCTGTTGGATGTAAATGCCTCATTATCCGTTTTATCTGTTAATGGACACATAGGCCGCTTCAAAGATTCAACTTTTAGGAAATGTGCTGCTAGGCGAGCATCTGTCACATGTTATCTTTAACTCTTTTAGGAAGACACCTGAAAGGAGAATAACAGGGTGGAATGGAATTTCTGTTTTTGTTTTTTTGAGGATCCCCACTCTGATTCCATCAGTGGTTTTTCTAGTCTACATTTCCACCAACAAGGTAGAAGAGTTGCTTTTTCCCCACATCCCTGCCAATAGTTGTTGTTTCATTTTTTTGGTGGTGGCCATTGTTTCTGATTTGCCATAGATATTTGTAGTTCATATTTGGCTTTAAAAATATGGTTTTTTTGTAGTGAAGAAATTGGTTTGGAAAATTATAGTCAATTATAATAAAGATTGTCATTTCATAGGTGTGATTTTATGTCTCATCATACTCATTTTTTTACTCAAGTCTATTTGTTAGAGGTGATAGAATTTCTAAGTTATATATGTATATTTTTAAGAGAAAAAAGAGAAAAATGATAGACAGCAATGAAACAAAGTTTCAAAATGGGTTAGTAGACAGTTACAATAGTTGATACATTGTATATTATTGACTTCATAGTAGCTCTTCAGAGTACAGGATTCAGGCATGCTATGTGTGTTAACAATATTAGCACAGATCTTTCTTTTCCATGAACTAAGAGAAACTAGCTGTGTAACTATCTTGTGTATAAATATTTTTTTCTTTTTCTGTTTCTTCCTTTCCCCTTTCCCCCATCTCAGTTTGTCTTTTCTTTTGAAGAGTTTCTTCCCAATGCACAATATCTATTATACATTTGGGATTTTATTTACTCCTTCAGTTTCTCACACTAGTGAGACAATCTGATGTTTACACATATAGGTCTGACTTATTTCGCTTATGACTATGATCTTGAGTTGCATCCATTTACCTAAAAATTCTGCAGTTCATTCTTCATTGTGGCTGAGTAATATTCCATTGTATAAAGACACCACACCCTTTTCATCCATTCCTCCATTGATGGGCATTTGGACTGTTTCCAAAATTTAGTTATTGCAAACTGTGCTGCTATAAACATGGGTTATATTTCTGTGGTATGATGTTTTCAATTCTTCTGGGAAGATACCCAGAAGGGGAATACGTGGTTTGAATGGGACCTTTAATGCCAGTCTTTTATGGCATCTCCACACTGATTCCTACAGTGGTTGTACTGGTCTACACTCCCACCAACAGTGGAGAAGGGTTCCTTTCTCCCAATAGCCCTGCAAGCATTTGTTATTGGTTGATTTTCTGAAGATGGCCATTCTTTCTGGAGTGAGATGGAATCTCAGTGTTGTTTTAATTTGCATCTCCTGAATGACCAGTGATATTGATCACTTTTTTCACCATACTCATCTTAATTACAGACACTCTGATTATCTGACAGTCATTTATTTCTCAAATCTTGCACTGGGTGACCTGGGTTGATGTTAGGGTCACTGTGGTGGGGACAGACAAATGGAAGGAAAAGATGAGTGTCGAGTGTAGTGTTTGTATATTGTCTTTCCTGAAGTGCATTAGGCTGCCTCTTACCAGTAAAAATTGTTACTAATTCCCAACTACCAGAATCACCACTGGCTGCATAAAATATGAAAATTTGATGTGCTTGGTAAAAAAAAAACATTAAGAAGAATTTTAAGGAAGGCAGGAGATAGAGCTCAGTGGCATAAGTGCCTGCCTGGAAAGTGCAAGGTCCTGAGTTCAATTCCTGGTACCAAAAAGAAAGAAAAAGAATTTTAGGAGCTGAGAGTAGAACGGTAAGTCAGTCTTGCAGCCTTGCTGAGCCCGGGGCTCACACACCTGCGAGGCCATCCCTGCTGAAATGCATCTGTAAATCAGTGCCAGGGTCTGGGAGCCCATAGCTCCGAGTAGGGAGCTTTGCCCCAGTCCAGCAGCAGCCACCACATGGCTCAGCAGTTCCAGGAAACCCCTGTATAGGTGCAGTTGACCCTTGAGCCAGCAGACAGGGTTGGGAGTGATGGAGAAGGAGCTGTTTGGTCATTTGGTTTGAGTCAGCCAATGCCCAGCTCTAAGCACAAGCTGACCTCCTGGCTGGAGACACAGAAGGTTTCCTGGACTATTGATGTATTCCCTGTTGTTCCAAAAATAAAACCTAGAGGGTATAAAATAAATACGGCAGAGAAGAGGTTCCCTAGAGAATCTTCCTTTAATTCTTAATGAAGCAAAAGAAAATTGAAATTGCTCCCGTGGATGGACAAGTCCCCTCTGCGTACAGTTTTACCCTGTGACTCATCGCTGAGAAGTGGCCCACCACACATGCATGGGCGGGTACTGAGGGGTGTGTTCTGTCCATCTCGAGAACGGGGATATGAGGGCCAGGAAAAGACGACTCCTAAAATGCCAAAAGTTGCATAACAGGAAAAGCTAGAACTAAAAACTAACTTGTACTTCCTGGGGGAAACCATGCAGACGATGCCATGCTAAGCAATTTCAGGTATCATTGGTTTAACTAACCAGTAATCTTTCAACTAACAGTAACCACACCCTTCACTGACATTACTTAAAAGGAGAACTTTGCTCCTTTGATACAGATACAGAAAGTGGCCTCTTCAGAGCTGAGTCCATCCTGAAATGGTGTCGTCAGCCCGTACTCGCCTGTCTCCTAGTTCTTTGGTTTCATGGCTTTATTTGTGCCCAGGTGGACTCTCAGCTCCGTCTCCTCCAGGGACATGGCTGTGGCACCCTGATCCTGAGACCTCTGCATGGCTAAGTCAGCGCAGGGCTGGCCATGGCTTGCTGATTCACAGACTGGACAGGGTCCTCACAAGGTCTCCCTGGAACCAGAAGAGAGGGAGCCGCTCCCTAGCCGTGACGACTGAAAGCCAGATTGTTTCTGAGAGGTGGCCTGGATTGTTCTTGCCAAGGACGGAGGAAAGGATTCTGGAAAGATCCAGCAACACATTTATTGCAAAATTGTTAGAGTTATGTTCCATGTTACATGCAAACTAAGTGAGGCTCTCAGAAGAAAAAAGAAAAATAAAGGAAAGACAGAAGAAAGAAGAAAGAAAGAAAACAAGCCTGCTTGAATGTGCTTTTCCTAAGATAGGAGAGAAATATCCCAGCTCTTTTTATTCTGGAGAGCAGAATAAAAAAAGATTTATCATTCCAAGTCCATTCAGGGGATACCATGCTCATCACCCCCAGAAGGAAGACATTTGATAACTGTATCATCGAGTTCAAACAAAAGGCACACAGGCGACTTCATGCAGACATAAGGAAGGGAGTTTTATGGCCATCCCCAAATGCCGGTCTCACAATGAGTAACATTTTAATGGGAACACACTACTCAAAAAACCGTAAATTCTAGATCCCAAACTCTTGAGTTCTGTGCTGTTTATCTTCTCATTTGTACTGTCTGACTCACTGAAGGCATCCCATAAGTTCTTGTTGAATCAGTAAGTGAAAACAGACAGCAGAGAACCCAAGTGGACTTACTTATTTAAAGATGTGGCCTAATGCTGCCATACAAATATTTTCCCTCCCAGGATCACCAAGACATTTAAAAATATCTAAAATAAGACCAAAGAAATAGATGATGGTGGTACTCTATCTTTTATTGTGAATGCCACGGAAAAGGCTTTGGATTCTCTTTTGAGTAGTACATTGTTACGGCTTCTCTCTGTGCAGTGCTTTGTGGAGAGCATGAAGAAAGTATTTTTATTGTGGGTCGCTTCAGATAACGACAATCAGTGTAAATGTTTGCTCGCCTAATAAGTTAAAACAGTGGCTTAAAAATTAGGAGCAAATGTTCTCATTCGAACGTGCTACATTCTTTACTCTTTGTTTTTAGTTATGTGAGCTTTTGGTGTCCAACATGTGTTGATGTATGTAAGCATTATGGGATGGCTCAGACGTGCTAATCACTCTGCATTTGGGGTGTGCTTTATGCAGCTTTTTTTTTGTTTGTTTGTTTCTGGCAGTTCTGAGCCTTTAGTCCGTGTGGGCTCAAAAGAGAAGAGGTTGCTGTTGTAGAGAACAGTTTTGGCCTTACAGGGACCCCAAAACTCCATCATGGCCTCTTTTTGTAAGAAGAGAGTATGATTTTAATGATAACCTGACTTACGGGTTTTACCCTGTCATCTCCCGATTCCCAGCCTGTCCTCTGTGACTATTGGCTCACGCAACGAGTATCCAGCAGAGGCTTGGGCCCACACAGCGCCACCTGGGTGTCCCTTTCTTTACTCCAAGTTCAGGACTTTACAGCCTCTTGTGTTCCCCCAGGTATCTTCTCAGAGCGTTGTGATGTGCTGTTAATAGACAACGGGGGGCACCTCCACCCACGTACGTCCAGTGCGATAGATCTCTGCTGGACATCCCCAAGGGCTGCTGCTTTTCTGATTTTTACTTATATTCTTAGCTTCTAATACAGCCCTTATTATTGCCAGGACTGATTCTAAGGAGCTGTTCTATGCAATAGGCATTTCAGGATTTTTTAAATCACACCCAGAGCCTATAAGACTTCACGATTCAATTTGATGAGAAAATTTTATAAATTACGGAGTGAACGTGGCACCTTCCAAGCTCACGTGCTCATGGATGCCGTCCGCACAGTTTGTTCTGACAATCTCCGGGTCTTGCTTTTCCATAAACCTGTTGTTTACTAGTCTTAGTTTTTTAGTTTGCATTATTCAATGGTGTTTATCATTTGACAGTGTTTCATTGGATATTCTCTAAGTGCAGGAGACATTCTGGAAATTGGAGGGAGTTTGCATTATTCTAAAGGTGAGTTTTTTATGAGCTAAGGACTTTTTGAGTCTTTAAATGAAGTCCAGCCAATGCAAACTGTAAACACAAAATATGATCTTTGATGTCAGCTCTACTCTTTTATGTGACTAGAAGCCAACTGAGATAAAGAGCTTTGTGATTTATGATATTAGCTACTAAATGAGTCCTAGTTATAAAGTTAGGTAAAGTTTAATTAAAGTTAACTCATAGCATTGACATTTCTCAAGGTAACTTAAAAGTGCTACTTTATATGTTGATGACAATGCTTTCTTATGCACTATGAATACATTTACAATTTAAGAATAAAAATATTCGTATAATAATTCTAATAATATGATGCAGCTCATTAATCATTTTAATAAGAGTATATTTTGATAAATAAGTACATTTTTACTTTACCAAATTATTCACAAACTTGTTGTAACATCATATGATTTTCTCATCAAATTTGTTTTAAACTCAAAACTTAGGTTGAGTAGCACATGTGTGTTTATGAGGGCTTATATGTCCATATGAAACTAAATTATAAATCATGACAAATGACATGTTCTATGTGTATCATGCTTATTTGAGCATTTCTACTTTGGGAAGTCTCTGGAAAATATGAGCAAATGTTATATTCACTTGTTTGACCCTCCAATTTCCAGAATGTCTCCTGCACTTGGAGAATATCCAATGAAACACTGTCAAATGATAAACACCATTGTGAAAACCATTTAATTATTCAGTACATAAGTATCCACTCCTGAAATAAAACCATGGTTGCATTACATTTCTCCTTTGAATCTTATTTTGAAACATTTTACCAGGTCTAAATTGTCTCCTATCCACAACTCAAGTGTCAGTTTTCCAATACTAATGGTTTATTTTACAATTAATATAAAAAATTCATTTAGAGTAGTAATCTTTCTTTGGATGATTAAAGCACCATGTAGCAATGTTAACACAATGGTGGGAATGTCACTTCATAGTGTTGGATAGGAGATGTAAGTAATATTCTGAAACAACAAACAAAAAATTAGGTATTCTACATGAAAAGTATAATCGTGTTTCAGCACTTCCAATTTAAGACAATTGGACATTCTTTCTCTTATATTTATGGATAGACCCAAAGGAAAAAACCCCACAATATAACCTGTTCATAGTGTTAATTTTGAGTTATATGCAATCTGATTTTAAATATGTGAGACTGGGAAGAAAACTGATGTCACGGATGGCAGTGCTCACTCTGTATGCTCAGTATATGTCAACGGCAGGTAGAAACACTGCAAGGACCCTGGATTTGGAGCCAGATTTATTTATGTCAATGGGCACTGACAGGGCTCATTCCCAGAACATCATGCCCTGATCTCTGGTGGTCTAGGGCTTATATGAGATAAGCAAGCAGGAAGTACAGAGGCAGAAGGGCTTGTCCACTGGGGACTGGTTTATACAATGTGCATCACAGTGACCAGCCGTTTGTAAGAGACAGGGACAAATGGAGCTGGAAGAGCAACTATTACCTGGGCAACTAATACACTGAAGTGTATCGGGGGTGGGGCATTTTCTGTTACATAGGTAGTATTTTTTTAATCAACTAAATTCTTACATAACAAATATTCCAACCCTAAGCCTGTCTTCTGCCTCAGTATCTCTCCTTTAAACTACTGTTAGACTGTAACCTTGTCTCTCTTCATCTAGATCGAGGCACTGTGCAAAAGGTCGTGGTCCTTCCCACCAACAGCTCTGCCAGTGGCGAGCTAATTCTGGAGGAGCTGGAAGTCTTTAAGGTTTGAACATCTCTTCTCTTAATCTCAGAGCATGCATGATGGATGTTTCTTTAATCTTACAGCCACTAGAAAAAAGATGCTTGATAAAAGATCAAATAAATGCATGTTATAAATTTTTGTGTGTAGCAAAACATCAGATAAAATGAGCAATCCAGAACAAATATTTTGGTGAAGTATTTTCTTACACTTTAAGTTATCTTAACATAAAAGGATAGCTTTTCCTCCAGCTGTCATCCCAACTTGAAGAATTTTGCTTGTCATTATATTTTTTTAAAAAATGAGCTGTTGTGGTCAAGGTCTGGAAGATTTTGCTATGAAAGGACTTTTGTCATTTGGTTCACCAGCCACTGAAACTCAAATGCTTTCACAGTTGATGGTTAGATAAACTTTCTCATATTTTTTTCAACCAAATTATCTTACTATAACTGCATTTTGTCTTGTTTTATTTCCTTTACTACAAATGTCACTAGGTAAATAAAACAAGTATCTCTCACCACTTAATCTTCATATTCTACCAGAGCACAAGATTTCATTATACTATTCTTCTGCCTCTTGAATTGAATTAAAAGAAAAAGAATAGTGGAACAAACCAAAATGGTACACAGAGGGAAGCTGGGTTCCATACATTTTCAGGTTCTCAGGGTAGAGTTGCATTTTTCAGGAACCCGTGAAACAGGAGGATGGATTTGTGGTGTTCACTGGCCCTTTTCTTCTCTGCAAGACCACAGCTGTGGTTCAAGTGGAGCCTTTGGAGATACGGGTAACACACTGCTGAGGAGTTGCTAGAATTGCAAAGACACATTGGCACAGACCCAGTCCTGCTGCAAATCACTTTTATCACCTAAACTAATTAAGAAACAAACACTCAGGGCAACCAGAGACTAGAGACAGCCCAGGACGCAGACGCAGGAGCACCGAAGAACCCCCAGGAGCAGAGCATGAGTGGAGTTGCTGTGCTTTGCTGAGTGGATGCACCAAGTTTCCACTCACGAATACACATTTCAGTGCTCGCTAACACTACTGAGTCAGTAACCATGTTAAGTGCTTACAAGGCAATGCTGTTAGAGTTTGCTAGTAAATTTTAAAAGTAAATACAAGAGTAACCAAGTAAAATGCAAAGAAATTGAGAAGCTCTGGCAATTTCCCTGTATATTATTAAACTGATAATTTTAAAGCTAGACTTATGTTTAACATTAGGTTCTTTCTGATGAAGGCACCAAAAATGGGCCAATAATAATTCCCTCTGCTGAAGCAGTTTTTTTCCAATTGCTTGATAGAGAAGTTTCATTTTGTTTCACCAAATTAACACACACACACAAACACACTCTTCTTATTCAGCCTAGAAGTGACAACCATACTGGCCAAAAATAATGTGATATACCCTGTTTTGAGGTTTTCTTGAAGATGGCAAAAAAAAAAATCTATATCACCTCATTTTTAATGTTGAAATATCTTTTTATTATCAGGAAATGTTAATTAAGTGAGATTGACACAAACCCAAACATACATGCTATGGAAAATTCTAAAGCAGTATGAGTTGTTCTGATCAAGTGAGAACCACTTATGGTCTGTTATGTGAGCGGTGCTGCGTTATCATGGTGAATAAACTCTCCATGGAAAAACAGAGTCAGAGAGAATGCATGTGGGGAGCACGAGTCCAAGAGAGGCACCGAAACCCTTCCTGAGCTTTCTTACTGGTGCGCGTGCCTGTGATTGATACGACTGTGCCCAGAGACAGGCTCCCGAGCCCAGCTCGTCACGGTGTGTGCGTCACAGTTCCCGAGGTGAGGCAGAAGTAATTGGGTGTGCGTGATGTATTGCAAAGGGCTCCTGAGGGAATAAGGACTGCAGACGGCAGACAGTCCTCTCTGTGTCACACTGATGGGCTGCAGAGACCTCAGTGTAACTTCCGAAAAGCAGGCGCTGAGCGGTGCAGACAGCCTCCCTCTTTCATGCCTTTGTTCATGTCTTCTGAGAAAGTTCCCTCAAGCTCAAGTCAGACTGAAGGAACAAATAGTGGCAGTTGCCTAAATGGTTGTAAATTGTGTGCACATATGCACATGTGTGTGTGTGTGTGTGTGTGCACGCACGTGCATGTATTAAGGATGATCAGAATTGAATCCCTGCAACTGCAAGTTGGAGACATCATCATTTTCTCTTTTCAGTGTCCGTAGACGCACACGTGCAATTCCAGAAAGCGCAATGCTTGAGAGTACGTTGGACCTTGAGAGCCTATTCCATATGAATTATGTAAATCTCCATGGATTTCCATTAGGCTATTGAAAATCTAACTTTTAATTAAAACAAACATTAAGCAGCAGTGAATAAAGTGACTTCCAGAAGGATCGCTGCTACAGAAAATTCTTAAATTTTCTCACTCATCCACCTTTATCAAAAGAACTTTTCTAATAATATTTCTTTGTTTTCAACAATGAGAATTAATTAGGATGCTTCAGCCTGATCCATCTTCCCAAAGCCAAGTGCTGCAGGCAACGCTTAGCAAGTGATGAGGTGGGATGCGATGGGTACCGAAGCCAGGGTTCCTGACCTGTGCACCCTGAGTTCACCGTTTCAATGTGCTGTTTCCAGTGATCCCAGTTTCTTTGATGGCAGGAAAGTGTAGATGATGCATTATAATTGCTCCTTTTTGTTTTCATACATTATATAACTGGTCCCAGGGAGGGGACTGAGCTCTGTTCAGATGTACGTGCACACAGGGAAAAATGACTTTCTGAATTTTTACCAAACATCACTTATTTGAATTTAAAATGTTTTTAAGGAGTGCACGAGCAACTAAAACATGATTTTTTTTTTATCTTTTAGAGTCACGTTCCCATAACAACCATGAAAATCTCACCCAAAAAGGTAAAAACCAGCCATTTTTTTCTGTTATTTGCATAATAAAATGTTTTGCTTGTGTGAGACATAATCTGTAACATCTGAAAATATAGTTTTAGTGTTGACAAAATAATGACTACTTTTGAAATGATGCCACAGAAATCATGGAAATTTCGATGCAGAGTTTACTAGCTTTTAGTGAAAGCCTGAATGGGTTTATTTTTGCATAAAAGTACGTGAGAGCAGAACAGATATACAGAAAGCTATTCCAACGTTTTGTATATTCTATATCCTCAAATATTATAGTGTGTGAAGCCAAGTAAAATAAAAATAATCTTTCTGAAGGAAGAACTTAGCCTAATGTTTGGGCTGCTACAGCAGCACAGAATTCTCAGGGGCTCGGGATGAGCGATCTGTCCTCCTTCGAGTTCCTGCAACTCTCACGTGTGTGAAAAGCGCAGTTCACTTTCTGTAGCTGTTAGTTTTGAGGAAATGACATTTCCCTGGGCCTGTGTATGATGGAAGAGCTAAACAGCTTACATCTAAGGGTCGGGGTTGGAGGAGGAAGTGTTTGAGCGTGCTTATCAGGGAGCGTCTAATTAATCTAACTGTGCCTGTGTGTGGACTCTACAAAGGCCGGGGAGGAGAGCCCAGAGGCATTTCCCAGGCCCAGGCGGTCATTGTAAGACAGAAGTTCTAAGGGGCAAAGTAGCACAGTTGGAATGGTGTGTGTGTCGGAGTGGGGTTGGTCATAAATCCTGGACAAATCATTTAATTTCTCTGATCAAAGTCCCTACACCTGCAAGGTAAGCGCCTTTTGTACAAATGAGTTAATTTATAAAAACTGCCTAAAATAGAAGGAGTCCTCTGCAGATCCTGTCCGTGAGACTTATTTTTCTTGGACTAGAGAGTAAGGGTTTTATATGTTTGCACAACTGATAGCATAACTCTGGTTCTCCTCAGCACCGCTGGTCTGTGAGGCCATATGTCTGTTATGCAGTGTGCCAGTCCTGTAGTTGATGACATTTTATGAGGAGAAATAAATAAAGTCCAATGGTGCTGAGGTTCTCATCTGTAAAAGTGTTTGCATGGAGCCTCACCAGCATTTTCCCGAGTCTTGAGAAGCCATTCGTCACTGCCTGATGTCCCCGGCAGCTGATCTCAAGTCAGAGATGTCTTTGAAGTCAGCAGGGAACCCCTGTGTTTACCGTGGCTTAATGGAAAGAGAAATAGCCAAACAAAATTCACAGTGGACACAAATCCATCTCTGTGGCATCGTAGCCTGACACGAAATTACAGGTTTCAGCCTACTGGTAGTTAACATATGACATCTGTTTTCAAAACCTTGTATCGTAGATCATCTAAAATGTTTCATTGAAACCTTTAGATTTAGGGCAGGGTGATGATTTCACTCAGAAATTCATTTGCAAAACTTTGCACTGAGCTATTTTTTTCATGTGAGAGGATCACAAATTCTGCAATGTCTTAAGTATATTTAAATACCATGAAGTTAGCACCTTTCTTAATACTCAAATTATTTTGTTATCCATTTTATGCCTTTATTCTGTTTATTTTTTTGTCCCAAATAGCAGAAAGTAGTGAAAATAATAAAAATAAATTATCTAGAAAATACTATCAAAGTCTAGGTGCTTTAAAATTTTTGACAAAGCTGGTACATTCACTATATTATTATTTGATTTACTTAGTATATACTTATTTTGAATTTTCTTGTACAAATGGTTACTGTCCAAACAAAAGGCCATTTTCTTATTATTTGAATGGCTACATGAGGGATCAATTTCAGCCAAAATTCAGAAAAATATAATCTATTGATCTGAGAACAATAATGGGCTAAGCATAATAGATCTGAATGTGATTCAAGCGAAACTATAGAGGCTGATGATGTTTGTTAATTGACGTTTGCCTCAGCTGTTACATTAATATTAATATTTCCTGAGCACCAATGAGCCAGAACCCAGCCACAGCACTGTGTGGGGTGGTGACATACATCTCTTCCAAAAACTCTGGAGGGTAAATAACCTGTTGCCCCACCTTTACCGATAAGAAGCTGAGATGCCCAAAGCTTCCACACAGGTTGTGGATGGCCTGAGATTGACCTGTGAGGCCAAGATCTGGTGAATGAAGAAGCCCCCCCCGACACACACACACACACACACACACACACACACACACACACTAGGTGCTGGAATGGAACCAGGGCCTTGTACGGAGATACATCCCAAGCCCTTTCCCTTTTTTTATTTTTGAAACAAGATCTCTAGTTTGCCCCAGTTGGGCTGGAATTCACAGTCCTCCCCTTCAGCACCCACAGGTGCTGGGATTACTTCTGCCTGGTTACATTTAATTCTTAAATATGCGCCTCCTTATGGGGTGGGAAGGGTTCGCATACTGCCTCCCATCAGTTCAAGTTTCAGCTTAGAGATGGTGCTGACGAGTTAGAGAATCCCTCCTTTGGTAAATAAGGAGCATCCAACCACAGACATGCACTCAGCGCCTCGGGAGAGCTTTGGGTCCCGCTAGAACTCAGGAGCAGTAGTGTACAAAGGCTTCTACACCCAGCAAAGAAAGGAGGGTGAGCTATTTACTCAGGACGGCTCGAGGAGCTAAAGATTCTGGACCAGGCAGGTATATCGAGATATGCTTAAATACATATGCCCATATTCTTCTAAACAATTTTAAATCGTTTTAATGATGCCAAGGTGTGACAACATGTTTTTAATCTAATGCTGTTTTTTCTTCTAAACACAATGTGTCCTTTATTTTAAACCTGACATTTTTCAAATTCTCAAAGTAATGGGTTGCCAGACTTGCAAACTAAGAAAGCTTCCTTGTACTGTGCCAAGAGACACTATTCCAAGAAAGAAGAAAGCGTTATAAATTAACTCTGCAGCTATGAGCCGGAATCTGAGGGAACAATGTGTCCCAGGTCCCCAGCCCTCTCCCACTGTCCACGGCGCTTGGAGCCTTTTTCTTTAGCAGGAAGCTGGTATCATCCCAGGCGCATTAACCTGGGAAATCTGTGCAGCCGGACTTTCTACCCTTGTGCCCTTGGCTGCTCAGTTTTAGCCGGGTTTAAAACGCATCCCCTGTCTGCGGGCGGGGGTGACGGCGTGCACCGGCTGCGGGTGTCCGCTGGTGTCCACCTCTGAAACACAGCCCCGCTGATCCTCCTCCAGCAACAGCTGTACCTGAGCTCCAGCGAAGGCGTCGCGCAGGTGTCCCTGCACCGCTGCCGCGTCTACGGCTCGGCCTGCGCCGACTGCTGCCTGGCCCGGGACCCCTACTGCGCCTGGGACGGCCACGCCTGCACCAGGTTCTACCCCACCGGGAAGCGGTGAGTAGGGCTGCGGGGCCTCACGAGAGGACTGCACGGCGCAGCTGCCGTGTGCAGACGAAGCCCTGACCTGTGGGTTCACATCCTCATCCCTGTCCGCCTCCCAGCGCCTCCTGGCCAAGACTGTGCCTCCCAGCACCACCACGCATTTCCGGGAGCACTTAGCTTGTTTTGTTTGTTTATTTTCACCTTGCCTGGTGATCATGTCTCTTTGTTCGCTGTGCTGAATTCAGTACGTCTTTCAACGTCACATTCCTACACTGCTTAATCATTTTGTAATTGAATACGTGTCCTCCGTGGAACAGAAGACAGTTGGGTGAGTGGGAAGGAGACATTAAGGAAAGGAAAGTACAGTAGGCTGATTCGCTTCCGAAACCTCGCGACCTCGCCTTTTCCTTTGCATAGTGAGAATCTGGCTGCTGCTTCGTTTAAGAGGGAAAAGTGGCCTGATGCCCACCGGCTGGCTGCCTTTTAGCATCCCAGTGAAGGTATCGGCAGAAAATGCTGAGCCAGTCTGCACCAAGCTCGAAGGAACCAGCAGTAGAAAGATCAATTACAGGATGAAGAATATGCAGAATGTGGGGTCAACCAAGGTCCCAGCTACTTGCAGTCACCCCCGGGTGGTTGACAGGCAATGGCAGGTGACAGGCCTCACATCTTTAGGACACACAGTCAGCCTAGCACACAGTGGCAGTGGTATAAGTCTTATTCTCTGTAGCAGATACATTTTTACGTATCTGTTACATATTTGACTCACGTCAAATAATCCCACTCTCCACTTTCACATATCACTAGTAGTTTGTTCCTTTTATCTATTAGTTCAACACATAGTTATCACAGTGTAAATACTTTCTAGATGTCATTGTAGATTGTAGGCACGTAACACAAGCAGCAACCAGCAAAAGAGGAAAATCTCCGTATAAAATAGTCTAAAGAGAGAAGGCAGAGAACACAGGAAGAAAGAAGAACCTCCAGCTTATCAGACACGATGAGTACAGTCTGTGGATTAGGGCAGCCTGGTAGATGTGCAGGCCTGGGGTCTGCAGGAGGGAGGGAGGGCGCTGAGGGTCCCCAGGAAGGCGGGACAGGCAGGACTTCCACCCAGGAGTGTGCCTGCCAAATTGGACCAGAAGGACGCCCCAGCTAATGAGCAAAAGGAAGGGGCAGGAGGATATGATGGTGGACCTCAGATGGCACAGGACTTCCCTGTAGGGGCGGCTGCTCTCTGCAGGGGGAGCAGGGGTGACTGGGGTTTGCTGCACAGCGTGACATCTTCCTGTTGGACCTGGCTTGCCTGCATGGAAAGCCTGGAATGCCCGGGTGTGGAGGTGGCCTTGGGGCAGGGCTCCAGGCCTGTGAGGTGTAACAGTAACAGTGCTAGGACCAGAGGCAGCCAGAGTGCTCTATTTTTCATAAAACTCACGGAATCTGTTGCTGGGTGCTGTGAGAGGGGTTAGAGAAGGAGCCCTGGATGACCCGAGTCCTCAGACCTGAGCTTTAGGACAGGCACAGGTGTCATCTTCCGAGGTGTGGAGGATGGAGAGGAGCAGGCTTTGGGGAAAGATGAGGCCAGACTAATAGTGCTGCGGGAGCCTGGGAGCTGGGGCCGTGGGCAGGGGTGTGCAGGGGTGGACAGGGGTGCACAGGGGTGGATAGGGGTGTGCAGGGGTGCACAGGGGTGCACAGGGGTGCTCAGGGGTGTGCTGGCCACCTGATAGCGCTCTGCACTGGCCAGCACATGACATGAGGAGGAGGACAGCCGGTCCTGGACTCACGTCTTCCATCTCTGTCCTTGGAGACTCTGTGCCTCAACCTCATTGGGGCTTAATCAGGCCCACGGTGGCTCCTTTCCGTTCCTCAGGTGAATTCCCCGGCTCTTTCCCACGCGGCCTGTGCTGTTTGCACCAGGGTGGAGAGAGCTGCGCCGGCGTGCAGTGTGCTGGAAGCACAAATGTCACCTCAGATTCCAGAACATACCGGTGTTTTCTACTTTCCCTATAGTCATGTAGGACTCCCAGGTAGCACCCCTGTGATATTTTTAAACTACTATCATGACTAAGCATTTAGCAGGCAGTACAATTTTATCAGAAAGAAACTACTAGTTTCTGTCTCCAGCACCTCACAGGCGATCTTAACTTAGTGGATTGACACTGTGCTGACCGCTGGACTCCCGGGACCTCGAAGCAGAATCTCACCACAGCCCTCCGTGTGCATCAGCTACTGCTCTCCTGCAGAGACCTCCTGTGTGGCCGACACTTTTATTTACCAAAAAATATTCCCTGAAGTAAAATTCTATGCCATAGATACATGATTGTTGCATATTTGAGAGGATTTGGTATATATATATATATATATATATATATATATATATATGTTTTAGAATTTCTACTGAGAAATATTCCTATATTCTCCCACCTCTTGTAACCTGTTAGTGTTTCCAAGCTATGTATGAAAACTTGTTACATAGTGTCATTCTAACTCCACAAATTATGAATTTAATAATGTCCTCTTAAAAAGACCCAAAGAACTAAAGTAATGTTGCTGCTCTTTCCTGTTAAATTAACCTGCCTGTATCATAAGTTAAAAAAGAAAGTATTAACTATTTAAAAAGCTGCCTAGGTAGCTCTACCAGTGACTTAATTCTATCATGATTGTAGCCAGTGTGAGCATACTGATCTTTTACCTTCTGCACTGGAGTATCCTAAATATTTAGGCATTTGTATCAAATATTGCAATTTAGCGTCTGTTCTTATATATTCCTGGTTCAGACATGTAATTAGAAATGTTATTTTAACATGAAATGCCTGGAATTACTCATTTTCAGTATGTTTGGCTAGCATATTGGAAATCTCAAGGAAAATATGTATACTATTTAAAGTCTCCCAATTCTTTCCAAATTTAATTAACTGTATACTTACAGAGAATGCAGAGTGTGTTTGCAGCACGTATTAACTGTTTTCTAAATTCCCATATGCAGTATTTATGTTCTTTAGAGATTAAGGTAATGATAAAGATGATTGTTTCTCACATTTATCTGCTTAATAGTGTTACCTTAGCCTGGTTTATTCAGATTGCACTATTTAGAATACAAAAATCATTGGATCAATTCATAGGAATGGAAAGCAGAGTATATCCTTTGCATAGAGAAAGGATCTAGCAAACTATATCCTTTCGTATGCTAAAAGAATAAAGTTAAATATCATTGCTGCATTGTTTGTAGTTTTAAAGGAACTTAGTGCCTAGCAAACTTCTTTTGCTCTCTCTCTCTCTCTCATGTGTCTCAAATATTTATGCATTTGTGTGGCAATTTAGTCTCCCATGTTATTTATTCTGGATTCAAACATGTAGTTAGAATTTTTAAGACAAGATAATCAGTTCAATCTTCAAGTAAATATCTTTTCTATACAAGAAGCAAATGATTTCATTGTTTATCCCAATGAATTGGCTGTAATGGAGAAAACACTGACAATTTGAGCTACATCCCAAATCCTATATGCGATATAATATTCCTCTGCCTACCAGCAGGCTTTTGTGATGCTAGGCGGATGCTATGTGAACTGCCCCAAGGAGAACGCTCTTGATGAGATCATCGCTCGAGCCAAGCCATAACCAAGCTTTTCTGCGTTTGAATGTCTGGAAGCTGACACTTGACATTCAGACTGCCCAGCTTGTGCGGCTGCATGCTGTCAATGACAGCCTCCCATCTTGCTGGTCCAGGATGATAAATGTCTCCCCTAGGAATGATACTGCTTGTCTGGAAAGCACAGGTCCCTGGGGCAGCCATGAGCCGCCCCATGAGCCCGACTGAGTTAGTTTGCTGGTAGTAAATTCCACTGTGACTTCAAGATGTACCAAACACAGTGCAGTGAAGTCCAGAGATGGGAGCATTCTGCAGCCAGTACTGCTGTGTTTCCTCCCATAAGAGTGATGACTTCTACCCTACTTTATGCACAAGGTTGTGTAGAAATACATCATTTCCTAAAGAGGGTATGACTTTTACAAAAAGGAATGCTTACACGATACAAAATGGTGCTCCCATATTTCCATAAGTAGGTGCACACGGTCTGCGTGTACATAAAATATTCACTGTTGTACCCTTAATATGAGTTGTTAAATTACTAAGAACTGAGATTAACTTTGTAACTTTTATAACTACTGTGTTATTGCAATATTTTTGTTCATTCTGCACATCTTATGTTTGAGGGTAAAAATAAGAAAGACTTAACATTTAACCCAATTAAGTCCTCATCAACATGTACTTTCCATCAAAGACAGTAAAAGATTTGACCCTGTACTCTCAAGATTTGACCCTGTACTCCCAAGATTTGACCCTGTACTCCCAAGATTTGACCCTGTACTCCCAAGATTTGGTGACTCCTGTGTCTTCCACTCCAAGCTGGTTCCTTCCTTGCTGAGTGGATTTCAGTGGCTCTGTCTTAATTTGTGACACAATAATACAACTGAAACTAACACACTTAGTGAATCTAAGACTCAGAAAGCTAAATGCAAGTAACTAAAAATTTTATTTAAATAATGACCCACTTAGGAGGAATGTAACTAAATTTATGAACTGCCTAAACTATTCATATAAAAAGACAAAATGCAAAGACTGAACCTTGAATCACCCCTATACTAAATAAAAGTTTCTGAAAGGTATTTTAGGGGAAATCAGGAAGATTTCAGTACAAAGGCACATTAGATTGTATTCAATACATCTAGCGTCTTTACTACAGTGATGTTGCATAGGGAGACTAATTCTTGGCACTACGGGCTAACAGGTGAGGAGAGGGTGTCTACACACGATCTTCTCAAGGTTTCCGTGTGCGCACACACTGCATGCTTACATGTGAGGGAGAATGAAATGAACGGGCAAAACGCAGTAACTTAAGAACCTCATGTAACAGTATTTGTTGAGCTCATCTTCCCACTTTCCTGCAGACTTGAAGCTTTTCATAATAAAAGCTTGAAGGGGGATACTTATTCCAGTAAATGAAAACTATTGTTTAACTTTACATTAAATCCATATTTTATCTCCATGTCACATTTGAGGAAAGTTTTAATATATCTGGAATGAGTTGGAAAGTGTTGGTTTGCAAGAAACGTATGTTTGCTTAAGAAAAATTTTGTCAGAACGAAGAGGGTAGTGAACTTGTACCTTAAAGATCATCGTTTTAGAAAACTTTGGATGAGTATTTGAACCTTGAATGGATCCTGGACAAACTAAGTAAAATTTATGAGATATTTTTAAACTAAAAGTGTACACAATTACTTATAGAACCCAGCATTTGCCCAGGACATGCATGCACTAGGAGGTACCTGGACCTTGCCCTGTGAGATGTAGACAGGGAAGATTGAACTGATTCAGACAGAAAAGCAGGGACACCTTCCCACCCTGCCACAGAGGAACCGAGTAAGAGTGATGGGTACTTACATCTGTTACACAGGCTTGGAAAAAAAGCCAAACTCAGGCACTCAAACATCTGCAAATTTAAAAATGAAATGCTTTAAGCAGCGTGTAGCTGGCAGTGATGGTTCTAAGTCTCTTTTACGCATTTCTGCACTTACAGGAGGAGCCGAAGGCAAGACGTGCGACACGGGAATCCACTGACGCAGTGCAGAGGGTTTAACCTGAAAGGTATGCAGTGGGGTGCAGGGACCTGGCCAAGAGCCCCAGCTGCCTCCACAGCAAAGAATAAAATAAGAAAGGGACAAATTCAGCAATGCACGATGGGGGGCTGGGAGGTCAGTGCCTCAGGAAGGACAAAGACCCAGGTCCTCCAAACCAGCCGCTATTTGCTGCGCTACTGTTGGGTGTGCGCAGTGCAGTGGGTGTACACAAGGACAGGAGGGACTCAAGGAAGATTCCACGTGGCAGAAGACTCAGAGGTCAGCGACACGACACTGCAGGCAACACATAATCCTGGGATGACTAAGAGGGTCATATCTTATGCCGAGAGGGACCTTGCTCTGGAATGTTCTTTCTCATTTTAGTAGTTGTAGTCTTAATAGGTGGGAGAGGGTGGCCCATCCCAAGAGTTACAGGGAAAGTCTCAACTTGGTGACACCATAATCCCAAGCCTCCATTTATCCCTGAAGGAAGGGTGCAAAACTAGCCATTGTGAATTCGGGGTCCCCAATAAGGGGTCCTTGGCCAGCTGGGTAGGTAAAGCAGCACTTCACATCACATCTCAGTACAGAAAGTGTCACAGGGTATGCAAGCATTTCATTTTGAAGAAAGCCTCTCCATAAAAATTTTGGTTATGAATTCACGATGATTAAAAGTTCAGTGTTACTCGTGTAAGTACCGAATTACCCGGGAAAGCCTGTGTCTGCTGAAGGTGGCATTTGAGTGTTAGCTGGTGGGTCTTTCACAGAGGCTGTACTTATTTTCTTTTCTTAACTACCATTTTCCTTCTCAAAAAGATTACTTTTAAAAATTTCTGCAGGGAATATATAGAACAGTACTGCAGTGAATGACCATAATATAAAATGTACTGGTTCAACTATGTCAAGATGTGCATTTCTGTGGAGTCAGGGACACGTGTGATCCCATCCCAGGCACCACCTAATGTTTTTAATCTTCTTAAGCTGAAATTCTCCATCCACGTGAGGCTGTAAGGCTGCCTAACCCTCCCCCTTTCCTACTGTCCCATGTGTTTGTCATGAATTTGGCCGCTCCAGAGAGTTTACCCCAGTGAGTTTGTCCTTCTATGCCTAGCTGTTACCATTTAGTTTGATCTCTCCGAGATTCGTTCAGAATTCCCTTCTTCCTACCGGAATTTCCTTCCTGTCTGAGGCTGGGGAGCATCTGGTGCATGCAGGTGCTGCATTTGGTTTCCACAGGTAC
>PVLA01014625.1:0-11757 GCA_004027455.1 Hydrochoerus hydrochaeris
GCACATTCTAAGGCTTTATTAACATAGTATTTTATTAAATTCAATTATATAACTGCAGGAGACAGCATATTTAGGGTTTAAATGATAAAAATAGGCATTTATAGGCATTTTCTGACCATATTTGAGATTCATGGTTTTTCACAATTCACCAGTCCCTGTGACTTTTGAGGACCCACTGTATGTGTATTTTCACCTCCCAATCTGTGCCTCCTTCTGTGTCCCCTTCTTGGATAGTAGCATCACCCAAGCTACAACTCCAATGTCTCTCTTTGATTTCAGCTGCTGTCTCTGCCTTCTCTGTGTGAATTAACCTTTTTTTTATTTAAAGAGAAACAAAAGCATGTAAAGGGTAGAGGTAATACAGAATTCCAAAAAAAAGATGAACAATAAGAAATCACTAGTTAATAAATTACATATTGTCCTCTAAGAAATAGTTGCTCAAGTTACAAAATCAAAGTATACAAAGTAGATAGTCAAACAGTGAGAGTGTAGACAGCTATGCATGCATGAATCTCTGTGAATTAAACTTTGATAGCAAGAAAAGCTCAGCCCAGCTCCACTCTCTGAACATCCAACTCTCTACACACTTCCTGTCCAAGGAGGGCCAGTTCTAGCCCACATCTCCTGGGTCTACTCTTCTCCCTGTTTCCCTGAGGTCTCAATATCCTGGATTTTTTTTCTACTTTTCAGGGAATCCCTTGGCCTCCTATTGGCAGGTTCCTCCTCCTCTTAGCCCCTTAAATACTGATACTCCCCAAGTCTCCAGTCTGCTCTTTGACATTTTCTCCATATATAGGCCACCTGTTCCCAGAGCTTCAACTCCATAAATTCTAAGACATCAATTTATTAAATTGTTGTATTTGACCATTTTCTGTTACTATTATGAAATACCTGAGGTGGGCTAACTTTATAAAGAAAAGAGGTTTAACAGATCACAATTTGGGAGATTCAAAGGCAGGACTCTGTAAAGGTTGCAGACACGCTTTTGAGAGTATGAGATCACACCAAAAATAAAGCCCGTGAAGATTCAGAGGCTGGGCTTGTGCTGATAACAACTCTCCCATGTGAGAGCTCAGGGGTCTCCTAAGTGCTTCCAGGGCAGCACTCTCATGCCCTGCACATTTCCTACCAGCTCCAACTCATAGAACTCAATGTGGCTTCAGTGCAGAGGGACTGATAAGACATGTATAAGGCTGGACTGCACTGATAGTGGAAGGGTTTGCAAAAACCACCCATTCCCTCTGACACAGGTATTGGTAACACATATTTGGGAATTTCTAAAAATCAAAGCGTGTGCTCTGGGTGATAGGGCTGCTGCTGAAGCTTGAAGCAAGGAAGGAGTGGAATCAGCCACCAGAGGACAGAACAGGTAGCCTGCTGGTGCTCCAATGCAGTGTGGGGATGGGCACACCTGTGGGAAGTAGTGTTGAGAACCTTGCATGTGTAAGGTGGCCAGGTCCTGCATCTGAGCCAAAAATCATTGCACTGGTCAGTTTTCCCTCACTGTACATCACATATGGCACAGTATATAAAAATCTCATGGTTCCACGGGATGCAGTACATAGTCACTGGCTCCAAGGCAGATGGGCATGGTGGAGGAAAGATGCTCAGTTCATGGCAGCCAGGAAGTAGAGCAACAGTACAGAGATAAAGGTGAGGGACCAGAAATCAACCCTAAGATCACACCTCTATGACCCACCCAAACCACATCCAGCAGTGTGCTTTATTAATCCCCTGGGTCGTTCCCAAACTAATCAGGGAGACAATTCACCTTAACTATCCCACTCAACTTGATTCTACTGGGGAGGCACCGTGTAAGTGTGATTCAAAGCACAGTAGCCAACTTTAAGGCAATGAGATTGTTCTGACTCATGGGTGAGCCTCAGTCAGTTGGCTGGAGACTGCAGGACAGAATAGAGGTGTCCTGATGAAGAGAACCCCTTTCCTGGGCCATTACCATCCCACTCAGCTTTGTACACCAGCCCGACAGCCCCAGTGCCTGGATGCCTGCCACTCCATCTCTTTTTCTGCAGGCACGTGCCATTCATGGATGGAGACAAATTCTGAGACATGCACCCTGAGGCCTTTGGCCCTGGTATGGTGATTGAGAGTGTACCTTCACACACTCTTCACTCATTCAATGCGGCTTCTCTCTGTGGCCAAGAGACATGAATGTCTAAGGCTGATGCCTGTTTAATATGGCAGCTGTTTCATATGCAACTTGTTTTTCACTGGTCGGTATGCATTCCACAATGACCACCAACAGTGCATTGTACATAAGCTGTGAGGTTATTTATCATCAAGCACACGTGGTAGATAAGTGTGTACAATACTCCACACAATCAGCGGGTACATGGGTAATTTTCCACCAGTATCACCCCAATGTGCAAGTCAGGCACACCTGTGCTACAGCATTCAATGCTTACAATGTCACCAGGCAGTGGGAATCCTCAGTAATCTCACAAGACCACTGTGGTATATGCCATCCTTCACTGACTAAAATGCCACTACATGACACATGGCTCTTTCCTGCTGCTTCTGTTCACTGGGTGGTTGCTGGCTGATCCTGGTGGCAAAAGGGCTAGCCTGTTCTCTCACTAGGGACAACTCTATCTGTCACTTGCTTCTCATGCTAATCTTGACAGAAGGGGAAACTGAGGCTTAGAGGGGCAAAGTGCCATGAATAGCATGGGATAGCCTGGACTAGAGCACACAGCTGGCAAATGGTAGGGTGGGACTGCTGACTCCTACATCCATCCATCTTGCTCTCCCTTGCTGACACCTGTGTCTTCCCAGGACATGCAGGGTACTGGTTTCCAGTAGGTATAAGACAAATACCCTTTTTTGTTTCCAGCAGCTCTGTGCTTCATCTTACACTGGGAGGCAGGCCTCTGATTATTTCATGGTTGTCATCTGGGAAGGTGGCTTCCTGTATTCTCAGACCCACACACACATGAGTTGGCTCCTCAACAAGCCAGGTGCCCAGGGGTGCTGGAGAAGGGTTAACAGCACCCACTCCCTCCAGTCCCAATGGGGTTGCTGCAGCTTGCTCCAGAGCTGGCCAGCCCTGCAGAACCTCCCACCCCCAGCAATCATTCGGACTTTGGGAGGCTTTTGTGCTTTAATAAAGACAGTATTATTGAGTTGCAAAGCCTCCCTCCTCTCCAAGTTTCCCGGCTGCCAGGGTTCCTGCTAAAGGTGAACCCTCCATTCAAGGCCAGAGAAAGGCCTGGATCAAGACGCTGAACTCTTTTGACTTCATGGCACAATCTAAGGCTCTCTATAACCACAGTGGTGTGAGAAGCTCCCACCACTGCACAAAGGCCCTGGGGGCAACAGCGGTGGCAGCTTCAGTGTGTCCTCAGTTTCTGGGGGCCTGGGGCAGGGACCTCCTTGCACTGGCAGCCTGGTCCTCTGCATGCATCTCATGAGTGCTCTAGTTTCCTCTCTGAATGTAGACATGGGTGGCCACAGGTACAGCCAGCCCCACCACCAAGCCACCAAGTTGCTCTCCTGCTCTTGGAGCAACAAAGGCTACTTGAGGGTGGGTGGGAGTCAGCACTGCCCAGTTCATTCCCAGCCCCCCCAGCCTGCTCTTTCATACATCTTCCCTTCCTTCCCTGCCCCTTTGCTCTCACTGCATGCCTCACTGAGCACATTAGACACTCTATGGGGTGTTCCTGAAGCATAGATTGTCTGTGCAGGGCTCCAACCTGCCTCAGTGGAGTGACCACAGAGGAGGGGAGGGAGGCGCCCCCTGCAGCCCTTCCAGGCTGGGGCCCTAGTCTGGGCCCCACCCTCTCCTCTCTGTCCCTGTGGCGGGGGGGTCTCTGACTTATCCCCCATGATCTGGAGGTGGAAGCCTCTATCTTCTCCCTGGGAAGTGAGGTGACCACAGTGCCTTCCTCTCTGAGCCATGGGGAAGACCGAATGGGTCAAGGCCTCCAGACAAGCCCAGGGGATGAAGGCGCCAATTCAGTATCCACTCTACAACTACATCATCCAGACGACAAGGTCTGTTTCAAGTCCTTGTGTCACCTCTAGCTCCTCTGCTTGTTGGTGAATGAGGGAAAGAAACAAATCAATTCAAGGCTATTTGCAGCTGTTTTTGGGTGAGTGTGTCTGTCTGTGTGTGTGGTTCATTTTTGTTTTCCTTCCTCCTGCCTCAGTGTCCTAGCACTTTGAAAAGAATAAAAACCAAGCCCCAGGGCTGTGAAAAGGCATGATTCTTCTTAAACCCTGCTAGTCCTGCAGCTTCCTTTAAAGGGGCAACAGAAGGAGGTGGGGATGGGACCAGAATTGTTTTTGCAGTGCCCTTCCCTCCCAACCACTGCTCCTGGAGACCAGGAAATGAGGAGGAAGAATCCATAAATCATCCACCGAGAGAAGGGCTGAAGGAGGAGCCAGGCAGGAGGGAGAGCAAAGGATGAGAGCCAGCTGGGGAGATGTGGGGCAGCATGAGGGGACACTGTGACTGTCTGGTGGGCAGGAGTGGCCATCAACAGAGGCCCCAACATTCAGGCTGGGCCTGCCACCTCTATCCAAAAGGTGAAGGGTGGCAAAGTCTCCAAGCCCAGTCTGGGGATGCTGCCCCATAGGAGTCTCCAGCCTAACACCTATCTCTATCCTGCTGCTGCCACCACCCAGTCACCTGCTAGCAGTGGCACCCATGGCCCCCCCCCACCCCACCAACCTACTCAGCAGGCAGCCAGAGCCAGGTCAAAGCTGAGACCCAGAGCAGGCTCTCCCTGCTTACAAATGTGCAGGGTCACTCACCGTGCTAGGACACAATCCTGTCCCCTTTGCCACAGATGCAGGGCCTGACCACTGCCAGCCTCTCTGCTCATTGCATGCCATCATCTCTCCATTGCTGATTCTGGCCTCACATTCACCAAGTCCTCACGGGAGAACTCAGGTGCGCTGCTTAGGCATCACAGTCCATCCTCCTCCAGCAGGCAGAGGCCTCAGCCCCCTCTCCTTCTCTCTCACAGCCCCCATTTTCTTCTCCAGAAGTTCTGCATCTGGTTTATTCTCTGCACCCTCCAGGGCTGGGGAGGAGTTTTTACCTTGCATGCACAAGGCTCTGGGCTCAAACTCCAGCACCACAAAATAGCAACAACAACAAACCCACAATTATTCACACCCTCCCAGGACCATAAGCCACATGGTCTGGTTCTCTCTTCACTGCACAGCGCCCCAGACAAGTATGTGGGCCATAGTGAGTACACAATCAACACCAACATGGGAAAGGCTGGGTCAGGTCATGGGCAGGATCCCTAGCAAATTAAAATCATATTTGGGGCTGAAAACCTGAGGAGACTTGAAGGTCCTTAAACTCTCCACCCCGAACCATCCCTGTCACTGGGATGGAAAGGGTCAGTAATCTGGAGGGACAATAATCTTCACAATCATTAAATGGGAAGCTGGTTACATAACTCAGTTTAATAGACGACCATCCTATCAGTCCCCAGATTTCTGGAAAGGTCAGGTCAGGGATACAGGCTGAGCTGCCCTTATATCTTATCTAAAAGACTCAGACCAGCAACATTTCAGACTTCAGAGTTTTTTTAGATTTTGGAATATTTGCATATACATATGGAGATATCACGGGGCTGGGACCCCAGTCCAGATGCAAAAATCATTTGTTTCAAAAACAGCTTTTATCCTCAGCCTAAGGAGATTCTGTAAGGTCATTTTGTACAGGAAACAAAGCTGTAGGAAATGAACATGTCCACTTACAGCATCATCTCAGTATCTGAAGTTTCAAATCTTAGGTTTTGGGGTTAGGGCTCTTTGTCCTGTGTGTCATGTTTTTGGGCCACACAAACCAGTTACTCAGCTCTGAGGCTGCAGCAACATGGACACAGCTGAGGATGACAGGAAGGCGGATGGAGGTGGGTGGTTTTCAATCAAACTTTATTTACAAACACAAGCAGTGGACTGGGTTTGGCCCTGAAGCTACTGTTACCCTATCCCTGGATGAAATTGGGGCCTAGCACAGCCTCCAGAGGATCTGTAGTAATAAAATGTAGTTTTAGTCTTTAACAAACTACCAGGACACAATCATTGAACCACTAGGACAATAACACCAAACCAACACGTTGACATACATGCTGTAGGGAGGCAGAGTAAAACCAGGTAACTCTGGGCTTACTTTGAAATCACCATTTCTCAGAGCACAAAACATTTCAGGTAAATCATCCTGCATGGCAGCAGTATGTTTGTAGAAGAGGGGCAATGTAATGGCAACTTTCATCCAAGGTGCCAGGGGGCTACTGAATGATCAATGCCTGTTGAATATCCAGGTGGGAGGGCAACAGAAATAGAGAAGATGGATGCTCTGGTTGTTTGTGTTTGGCTAATAATTGGATGAATGCTGAAGGAAGTTATCTAAACTGACTTCCTGTTTTCAGGACTTTGAGATCAGGAAGAGAAGCTGGTGGCAGCAACAGGCAACACAGATGTGGACAGTGGGTAAGAGGCAGGCATAGTGACATGGCAGAAACAGCTGAACATTTTGGTTTCCTGATTTTGATGCAGTTATCAGGAGTGTCCTGTTCCCCTTTCAGAAGGTGACAAGTTGCACCACCGTGGAAGTGTCCCAGCGAATCAGCATCCCATTTCCTTGAGACTTAATGTATGATTGAGAAAGATTTCTTTATTTTTTTAGCCCATAGGGGATTTCTGGAATTTACAGCAGTCTCCAGTGATGGGAGAAAAATTCTGTAACAATCAAACTGCAGCTATTTTGCTGGCAGAGAAATAAACAAATGGTGAGTCCCTCCAGCACATTCAGAAGGAACACCAGCGTATCTGCCTTGAAGCCACATTCATCCTGGCAAGAGGGGCAGCAGCTGAAGACCTTAGGGCAGGCAGAAGTGCCCCGGTTGGGGTTGCTACATGCAGGTGGCCTCATGGCTTTGGGCAAACCTTGCTGCCTTCCTGAGCTTCCACTGCCTTACTTGTAAAACCAGCTTTCAATCTAAAAGCCAGGATAACTTCCGGCTCCAATATGCTTGGTCTGGTATTCTCAGCTCTCAGAATCCCAGGTTCTTAAGAATCTGATTTGCTCGCCTGCTGCAATGTTACATTAAAAGACTCAACATGGGTGCTCTGAATCATAATTGCTACCTGACCACTTGCCACTCTTGGAGGTTGCATATTCTGTGGAACCAGACTGTTACCTCTCCTCACCGCTGTGTCCCCTTCACCTCCTGAATCTGTGCACCACACCAGTGTTTGTTAAGGAGCAGAGAAGGAGCAGACACCTTGCTGTGGGTCCTAGTGTGGATATGGACTGCTCAGCTGGCCTCAAGAAGACAATCAATATCATCTCTCTTGTAACACCAGCTGTCCTGGTGGAGATGTGAATGTCAGCAAAGCCTGAATTTACCATGGCAGCCTCACTCAGGATCCACCCACTGGGGACCGAGTCCTACCATGCCCTGAAAGGCCAGGCTTCCCACACCATTCTCCCTGGCTGCAATATATTCTGGCTGCACTGGGCACAGACCAGGGGCAGCTTCCTCCAGGAGACAGGCAGGGACCAGGAACCTCTCACACTAAGGAACATTCCATACAACAGAAACCCTTACCAAGGCTGTGCCAGGAAGCAGGCTGCACCTCCAGGGAGGAGACTGAGACCAAAGATGACTCCTTCCCTAGACAGCTACATGAAGATGGCTCTGCCCTGGCTCCCTCAGGCAGGGAACAGGGGTCCCTCTGCCCACACAGGGAGTTGTAGGTCACGCAAGGATCTATTTTTAGCTTTTTTGTACAGAACTCAAAAAACATTTGGACACTGGGCTCATTCCCAAGGTGCAATGAGTAATAAACAGGAAC
The DNA here is from genome assembly GCA_004027455.1 of Hydrochoerus hydrochaeris. Taxonomy (NCBI): domain Eukaryota; kingdom Metazoa; phylum Chordata; class Mammalia; order Rodentia; family Hydrochaeridae; genus Hydrochoerus; species Hydrochoerus hydrochaeris. The sequence continues at coordinate 7,843 of PVLA01014625.1, forward strand.
TAAAGTGACACATCCTCCCCTGATGAGTCCACTGATGGTGCAGGGTTGCCTGGTGTCCCCATACTGTCACATGTGACCCATGGACAAAAGAGCTGAGCAGCTAAGGTGCCTAGCTCTCACTCCTGGCCTGACCCTAATTTTCTGTGTGACCTTGGCTAGATCCCTGTCCTTCTCTGTGCCTCAGTTTCTTCACATGTAAATAAGGAGGAACTGGAGATTTCTAAGGATTTTCACATGCTCCAAAACCACATCTCATCCTGGAAGCTGATGTGGTCCCTGGGCACAAGACACATGAACAGCCTGTGACAACCAGCCTTCTGGAGGATATGTGATTAGCTCATCAACTTTCAGCACTGCACTTCAAAGGTCTATTTAGATTGAGCTGCAACCAATCACTGAGCACTTGCTATGTGCTAAGAGATTTCAAAAATCACCTCTTCATAACCAGTCATAAGAAACCACTGTCCCCAAGCCACAGTCATTGTCTCCAAGCCACAGGTGACAGGAAGAGTGCACCTATCCAGAACAAAGGCTGTGTGACCACCAACACTTGAATTTGACCCATTTCTACTTCCTACCAGAGGGTCCTTGAGCAAGTCCCTTCCCCCAGCCTTGGTTGCTCATCTGTAGAGCAGGACATTGGTGGCTGCTGTCTCACAGGGCAGCTCCAAGGTCTGAGAAAAATAGGAACTGAAGCCCAGAGGAAGTCCTCAGTGACTACCAACCATGGACCTTGGGTCTACACTGCCACTGCTACTGACTGACCTCCCCACCTCCACCAGAGGGGAGGAAGGGAGGCCATAGCAGCTGTGTGCATGGATGTTGCCCTTGACACGTGTTCTGTTCACCAATCCAGAAATGAGAGAGGTAGTGGGGAGCACTTGGGTCAGCAGTAAGGTACAGAGTTGCTGTGTAACCATGGCCAGGCTACCCCTTAGCTTCCGGTTCCCCACCCAGAAAGCAGGGCAGTCACTGCAGTTGAGGAAAAGCCCCAGCACAGCATCCAGGGAGCAGCAGGCCATTGATAAATGTTCAACCCTGCTCACTGGCCACAAACTACTTTGTGAGTAAATTCATTTCATCTTTATAACAAGAGGTTTTCAAACTTGCAGTATTATTGGTACTTGTCACACATCACACACTCTGCTGAACCCTGAACACAAGCCTTGCACGGCAAGACAGCACACTCATCACCTTGCTTCCCAGAGGGCAGTTCACTAATGTGCCAAGGTTACAGTTAAGAAGGCAGACTAAGGCTTGGAATTCTGATCTCAGACCCCAGTTCTTACCCATTTTTTAGCAAGAAGAGGTGGGGCAGATGGGCGGAAAGCCCCATGGATACAACCTGGAGTCTATCATAATGCAGCAACTTTACACTTTGAAGAAGAGAAAAATCCAATTGTCTTTATGATACTAACAAGAGAAAGCAAAGATGAGTATAGTCCCTATGACTGAAGGGACACAAGTATCCCACTTCTACTTCATCTGGCCTCTGGCACCTTCACGGCTGTTTTCTGGTACATCTTTAGTTCCATTAAGTCATGCAGTGTGGCACTTTGTGCTGCCTCTGCTGGACTCTCCTGCCCCTCCTGGCCACCTCCTTCATGCATCCCACCCATCACTTTCTGCTTCCAGAGCTTTCTCTCCACTGCCTGCCCCAGCCAAGAATTTAGAACAGTGCTTATAAACAACTTCCTGTCACAACCAGAAAGAAAAAGGGGGAAGTGGTCATTTTTCTCTCTTCCATAAGAAAAAACTAATTGGTCAAAAAGAGGAAACTCATAGCATTGACACTCAGCCACAGGATGGGGTGATGGGGAGTGGTGGGGCCTGTGGCCAACCAGAACACCCTGGGAGGAGGTGGCTATTGTTTAGCTCAGCCTCATATGACCCTGTGTGTTTGCAGGTCTGGTGCAGCCCAATTTCATTTTCCAAGGGATGTCAGGATCAGATTTCTACTTTCTGCATGAAATATACTGATTTCTACATGTTGGCAACTAACTCCCCCATCCTTTTTAAAGTAAAACTTGTAAGTGAGCTAGACTTGGCCATGAGCCTCACATTTCTAACTATCAATCCTCACAGTACATGATACACTCATTACCAAAGTCCTTATGCTTCCCTATGCTTCCCAGTTACCCTGGGGCTCAGTCTCAGGTTCTGGCCCAAAACCTGTGAGTGGAAGAGCCAGGAGCTGCTGCCTTCTCCCATGTCTCCATGCCAATCAAGTGGCGGCTCTGGAGTCCAGTGGGGGCAGGAGACACAGTGAGACTGTGAGACAGAGACAGTTGCTCTTCCCTCCACAGCCTTTGGGAGAGGGACAAGGGTGTTCTGAGATGTGGGGCCTGCCAGCGGAGACAGCCGGTGTTCCCCACCTAGCACACAGCTCACTGACCTAAGGATCACTGCAGAGCTTCAGCACTGCTCAGTTTTCACTGTACTTTAACATCTCGTGTGACTCTGGACTGACTCTGTGTCACAGGCTAGGTAAGGCTTTGTCATTTCTCAGGTGAGCAACCTGAGGCCCTAAAGCAGGTAAAGCAGGATAGCCCCAATGTGTGTGACGAATATGCACTGGACTTAACTCTGAGCTCCTGAGTGGACTCCCTATCTAGTGCTCATCCTACCTGCCAACTTCCGAGCTAGACTTCACAAAATAGCTACCAGGCACCCTCCAGTCCCCTAAGCTGCCACAAGGACAATCATGCTTCTCTTGCCCCTGAGTAGTCGCTCCAAGATTGACCTCTCACCTTTCCTGTCGACTAGGTGCCCTTCCAGATGCAGAAGTAGCAGATGGTCCATGCTGCCAGGAGACACAAGGCCAGCTCCCAGTGAAGGTTCCCAATGTGCTCGATCCCATCTGAGATGGCCAGGACTCACTGCCTGCAGAAGAGCGTCAAGAGTCATGGGGCTGGTGATGGCCCATTTAGGTCACCTGCAGCAAGGCCAGCACTGCAGAGGAGGGACGGGCCACCCGCCACTTGCCTCTCCCCATTCACCAGGTGCCTTCTCTGTGTCAAACCCTGGAGTGGGTATGGGCCTCTGAGGGGGAGAGTACCATCTTGCCCCCAGGGAGCCACTCTTTGCGGGGGGGGGGTAAGATAAGGTGCAAGTATAATACACAGGGCACAGGAAAGGCCAGAAACATTCCACTCATGGTACCTGCCAGGCTGCAGTGACATCTCTAAACACCCCATGTCTCCAAAGTGGTGCTTGATATCCTAGCCCTGCTGAATTCAGAGTGGACACAGGACTCACTTTGGCCACTGTTTGGCCAGCAATGAAACATGTCACTTCAGATGGAAGCTTTCAGAGCAGAGTGGCCAGTTCCCTGCTGCCCTTTTCCCACCTCTGTTGTCTATGGAGGCTGGTATCAACATGAGCCTCTTCTTCCTGAGTCAGGGATGGAGTAAAAGCAAGAAACAAGCTTTGTTGTTCTGAACTAGTGAGATTTCTGGGGTATTTGTTACTGCAGCATAATCTGATGCATCCCGACAGTGACAAAGCATCCAGGAAATCTTCCTAGAAGTAGAAACATGTGAGCCACACTTTGAAGGATGAGCAGACTGAGCCAGGAAGAGGGAACAGAGATTATTCCAGATTGAGGCGAGTGAGCCCACGGTTCTTCATGGGGACCATACGACCAGACCACGGACGCCTGCCCATGCCTGCCTGCCAGCCAAAGGAATCTGGCCCATGGAGAGGCAGGAGGAGGAGGAGGATCGGACCAGACCGGACCGGAACGGGGTGAACACCGGAAAGGAGCCCAGAGGTAAGGCAGGGAAGAAGCGCGGGGTGGCCGGCTGGGAGGCTGGGAAAGAGGCTGGGAGGCTGGAGGGAGGGACCACCGCACTGACATGGAGGTTCTGGCCCAGGGGAGCAAATGAGCGAGCCCACGGTTGGAGGCATAGAAGG
>PVLA01014625.1:11857-29556 GCA_004027455.1 Hydrochoerus hydrochaeris
GGGAGGGCCAGGGCCAGGGCCAGGGCCAGGGCCAGGGCCAGGGCCAGGGCCGGGGGATGGAGAGCACAAACGGCGACCGACGGGCAAGGGAACCAGAAACGACTGGGACCAGAAATGGGATCGGATCAGGATGAGCCAAGTGCCGGGGCCGGGGCCGGGGTCAAGGGACGGGGACCAGAAACGGGACGGACCGGAAAGGGGACCAGAGATTGGACTGGGACCGGAAAATGGGACTAGATCAGGATGAGCCGAGGGCTGGGGATGGGGCCAAGGGAAGGAAAGGGACCAGAAAATGGACCGGCACCGGGACCGGGACCAGGTCTGGGACGGGAAAATGGGATGGAAAACGGGACTGGAAATGGGAGGGGAACGAACAAGGAAAGGGATTGGAAAGGGGACCGGGAGCAGAAATGGGGCGGACTGGAAAGGGGACCAGAAATTGGACTGGGACCGGAAACGGGACCGCGACCAGAGACGGGAACGGGATCAGAAACGGGACAGGGACCAGAAATGGTATGGAAAATGGGATCGGAAACGGGACCGGGACCGGGAACAGAAACGGGAACGGGATCAGAAACGGGACAAGGACCAGGGACCGGAAATGGGAGCGGATGTGGGATTGGAAACGGAACTGGGACCAGAAACGGGACGGGGACCAGAAAAAAGGGAACGGAAACAAACGGGAGGCCAGGAAGCCTGAATGCTTTTCCCATTGTTTTCATAGAGTTCCGGATCTGATTGGGGAACGAACCACCGAGAAAGAAAACGGCACACGTGCGGTGCATGCCTTGCCATACGCCGTACCGTAGGAAAGGGAATGGAGCAGAGCGAGTTCACAGGTAGGCAGGCTTGAAGGCTGGGGTGTCCTGGGAGTCCCAGAAGGAGGGAGTGAGGGAGAGAAAGAGGGAACAGAGGAGGCTGGGAAGCCCGGGAGACAAGCCTGAACACCGTTTTCGGTTTTGTTCGAGAGTTCTGTCTGGATCCGAAAAAGACACACACAGATCAGATTAGATTCAATCAAACTCGTTGTTGGCAGACTGACCGGCAGGCCACCTGCCTCCCGGTGGTGGGGGGCTCTCGCGTCATCCAACCTCTAACCCCATTGCTTCAGAGGCGGGGAGGGACAGAGGGAATAAGGGTGGAGCTCGGGTTGGGGGCTCACCCTAATCCCCGAGACACCGTCTCACCCTAATCCCCGAGACAGTCTCATCCTAATCCCAGAGACACCATCTCATCCTAATCCCAGAGACACCGTCTCATCCTAATCCCCGAGACACCATGTCTCATCCTAATCCCAGAGACACCGGCTCATCCTAATCCCAGAGACACTGTCTCACCCTAATCCCCCAGGCTGGCTAATCCTCACCCCCCTCGGCCAATCCTAACCTTCGCTGTGCTGTGACTGGTCGGTTCACCATCCTCCGTCCTTCCGGGGAGGGGTCCCGTCAGGAGAACTTTGCTCGGGGAAAGCCAGGGAAGCTAAGGGAGCCAGGGAAACCAGGGTAAAAGCCAGGGAAGCGAGAGGAGGCAGGCCGAGCACCCCAGTAACCCAGGGAATCCACAGAACCCAGGGAACACTGGGAACCTTGACTGAACTGTGCCCAAACTAGGGAGCGAGGGAGGGGAGGAGGTGAGCAAGCAAGCCTGGGGAGCCTGGGGATCCAGGGAAGCAAGCAGCCAGGGAGCCCAGGGGATCCTGGGGATGCATGCAGAGAAGGCAGGGTCAAGTTAGGGAAGCCTGGGGAGGGAGCCTTGGGGACCGGACCCAGGGATTCCTTCCTGTGAAGCCCAGGGAGAGAGACAGGGAATCTAGGGAAACCCGGGAGAGAGAATTCGATGTTTGGTCAGACAGCAGACAGGTAGGTATCCCATCGGGAAAATTTCTCACCTAGACCATTGAGTTCATTTTGGGTCTACCAGACCAGACCAGACCACTTTCTTCCAGAGGCCTCCCTCCCTCCCTCCCTCCCTCTGCCCCTTGCCTGGGTTTCTCCTGGCCCGACACACAGGCCCTTGTTCTGAGTCTGGCCCTTGTTCAGAGCCCTAAAATGTGACCGACCCTGAGCCCTAAAACCCTCACCAGAGCCACGAGCCTAAACCTAAGCCCGGGAATAAGAAGCCAAAAGCGGAGCCTAAATGTACACGCTTCACCCTCATCCCTAAGTCCCTCCTCAACAACTCTTCCTTGCCCACCCGCTCTTTTTCTCCCCCGAAGCCCACCACAGGTCCATCCCGTAACTCATGCGTTTGTTGGCTGTGGGTGGGGGGTCGTCTATCTCTGCCTCCTCTGTCTGTCTGTCTGTCTGTCCCCTTTGAGTTCTGGATCTTCACCATCATGATCTGCGGCCAACCTGGTTTCGCAGCTGCGCCCTCTGGTGGACATAAGGTGGAATAGGCGGCGGGACCTTAGGCCCCTGCCTGGGGGTTCAGTGTCCCAAACAAGTAGCTAGCGTGGTAGCCAGCCCCCAATGGTGCCTGCCCACCCACCCGCCTGTGGGAGGGAGGCCAGGAAGCAGGGAGACAGACAGGAAAAAAAAACCTGGGGATCCTGGGAGCCTACACTAGCTGAATGGTGCCCACCTTTGGGCCCCAGAGGGAGGAGAGGAGAGGAGAGGAGAGAGGAGAGGGCGGGAGACAAAGATGCAGGTTGGCAGCAAGTGAGGGAGGCCATTGAAGACCGAAACCAACACTTTTTCTGTTTTCTTTCACAGAGCTCCGAGTCTGGTCCGAGAAGCACAGACCCAGACTGACTTCTCGCTGGAAATGACATTGGGAGAGAGTCTGGCATTGATGTTCATGCAGCATCAGGCAGACAGGCAGACAGAGAGACAGACACCTGTGTCCTCCCACTTTCTCTGGTCAATCGATCAGGTTGATTTTTGTCAGTGTCCTGTGTCAGTGGCTCATCCTGCCCGTTGGCTCACCTGCTTTTTTTGTGAGACATTTACCGTGAGTGAGTGAGTGAGTGAGTGAGTGAGTGAGTGAGTGAGCGAATGAGCGAGTGATTGCTCCATGTTTCACAATGATAGCTTTTGAACATAGAGACACAATAAAAGAGACATCTATCCCATTGGGAAAGATGCAGCTAGAGTCTCATGTTTTTTTTCGTTGACCAGAACAACTTCCTTCCTCCCCGGGTGGGGCCCGGCATTCCTTCATGGTGGCGTGGGATGGGGGAGGGGAGGGCATAGGGGGCGGGGGGTTCACGGAGTTCATGGGGGCATCTGGGTGGGGGTGCTCACCAAGCCCCTGGCTCTATATCACCAGCGGGGAGGTCACCGATCCTCATCCTCTGCTTGCCTAAACTTCACAAACGACACCCCCTGGGCTCCAGATATCACCCTCCTCAAGACTAGTTAGCTACTAACTGACCTTCATCAATATTTGGTTCGGCACACAGACTCCCCTCTTCCCTCTTGTTTGTACGCCCCTGGTGATTTTCCATGGTCACACAGCTAGCCTTTGACCAGAGAACCAGGGGAGAGAGGAAAATAAAGAAAGAAAGAAAGAAAGAAAGAAAGAAAGAAAGAAAGAAAGAAAGAAAGAAAGAACAAAGCAAGTGAGCTAGCGAGCCAGAGAGAGTAAGAAAGAAAGAAAGGTGATACACCTCACCCCCATCCAGAAAGTAAGAAAGAAGAAAGAAAGAAAGAAAGAAAGAAAGAAAGAAAGAAAGAGAAAGAAAAAGAGAAAGAAAGAAAAAGAGAAAGAAAGAAAGAAAGAGAAAGAAAAAGAGAAAGAAAGAAAGAAAGAAAGAAAGAAAGAAAGAAAGAAAGAAAAAGAAAGAAAGAAAGGCAATGCACCTCACCCCATCCTGCATTCCTTCAGAGATGGGCATGACACGTGTAGCTACCCTTTTGGAACCTCCTGTGGCCTCTGCCGCTGCGGTTTGGGGGCATGGTGCTCTAAAGCTATCTCCTCTGAGCAAATTCCTTCACTGTAACAGTTTGGAGGCCACAGAGCATGGAGAGCCATTGCTTTCTGGGATGCACCTGCCTATATTCACCTAGTGGAGTTTTCCTTCTGGCCAAACTCACAGCACTTTCAATGAGCTTTGGAACCCAGAATCATCAGACAAAGAAGACACAGACAGACAGACAGTCAGAAAGACAGAATATTATGTTTCAGAGTCTGACCTAGGCAATGAGTGAGAGAGAGAGCCTTGAGCCCAGTCTTGAGTCACACAGTCGCACGGTCTTGGAGTTTTAGAACTCCGATGGAGAACCACAGAAAAGGAAGACAATCAGCCGTCCATTCCGAAGTCAGAAACGACACTGAGATTTCGATGGGATGTCACAACATTGACTTTGGACCAAAACACATCACAGCCGACTGTCTCACCCATGCCCCAGCAGCTTCTTGGATGGACTGACCAGAAGGACGGACAGACCAAGGGTGGAGGGAGACGGGGCACTTTTCTCTGTGCCAGGGGATACTGAGAGGTCATCCAATGCTTTCTGCTTTTCTCAAGGACTGAATGACTCACTTAGTAACAGAGCAATTTTCCACTTTCCTCTCACTCGATCACAACCTCCCTACTCTAGGTGGGGAAGTCAGGGCCTAACCCGAGAACTTGAAGGTGAGGTGAGTGGAGGAAAAATGAGGCAAGGAGAGACAAGGGAAGACAGTTATGCGGAAGGATGGGAACACGGCCTAGCTCTCTCCCTGCATCTCTGAAGTGCTCATGGACAGACCGCGACACATGCAAACCATGGTTTTCAACCAAAGCTTCGTTTTGGTCGTTTGACACTAGCTAAGAGCCCTGAAACATGGCCCTAAAACGCTAAAACCCCAAACCAAGCCCTGAGCCTAACCCTAAGGCCTAATACTAGGCCTGACCGTAGGCCTAACCCTAAGACTAAGCCTAACCCTGACCCTGACACTAACCCTAACCCTAACCCTAAGAAAAATAGACATTGCATCAGAAACAAGACTTTGAAGAGATGTGATCATTGACTTTGGGTGGAAACACATCACAGCCATTTATCTCCCCCATGCCCCAGCTTCTTTGATTGACTAGATGGACAGAGGGTGGAAGGTTATGGTGGACTTTTGTCTGTCTCGGGGAATAAGGTGGGTCATCCAGTTCTTTCTGCTTTTCTCAAGGACTCACTTAGAAACTGATCACCTTTCCACTTTTCCTTCACTCCCTACTCCTTGGTGGGGAAGTCAGGTGCTAACCCAAGGCCTCGGAGGTGAGCTGAGGAGAGGGGAGGCAAGGAGGACAGTTATCCTGAGGACCTAGGCCTCGCTCCTTCCCTCCTTGAAATCCTCTTGGACTGACCATACCACATTTGGAGCCTGGTTTTCAGCCTAAGCTTGGTCTCAGCCTTTTGATACTCACTAAGAGCCCTGAAACATGACCCTAAAACCCTAAAACCCCAACCCTAACCCTAACCCTAAGCCAACATAGAAACAATTTGTGATAATAAAAAAGGAATCTTATGAAAACTACATGAAGCCTGGGAAACTTAATGACCATGTGAACCTGCCAGTTACTAGTGGAGAGCAGTTTGGAAGGGTTCATAGGCAAAACCAGACACATCAGCAGCCCTCAGTGACACCATTCTACTCAGCTCCAGTGATTTATTTAGTAGACTTTTCAAAATGCATATGTTTAATTAGGTCACATTGAATCCAGTGGCACGGACCAGAATACAGATAGGACAGAAGTTACAAATATCTTCTTATACTTTCTGTTTTATCCAGTTGAGATATTTTCCTTGTATATATTTTCCTTTTCCTCCACTTGACAAGTCCCTTGAGGAAGGTAATCTGTTATATGTCTTCATTCTTCCTGGCTGACCTAGTAAGACTCCAATTACTACTCTTTAAATGAATGAATGAGCTGGTGTGGTGGCACAATGTGCAATCTCAGTACTCAGGAGGCATAGGCAGGAGGACTGCTATAAGTGTAAGCCCAGCCTGGGATACATTGTGTTCAAGGCCAGCCTAAACTATATAGCAAGACCTGTCTCAAAAAACCAACATAAATAAGTAAATGAGTGAATGAATGATTTTCAAACTTCCCTTTTATTAGAAAACACACAGCTCTATTTTTGCAGAGAATCTTGTTATAGAAATTTTGACTCAGGAATACTGAGAAACAAAGCCCAAAACAGGAGATACAATAATAACAATAAATCTGCAAATTATACTGAGTATACATGTCTTGTCTCTGTTCAATTGGAATTTAAAACCTAAAACTGATGTTCTAGGATCAATGAAAATGTAAAGGACAAAGAAAATATCAATAGTTTTAAAAAGATGTGCATTAACAAGCTTCATGAGTCTTAGTATCAGGAGGTGTAATAAACCAGATTAGACAGCAGTTTAACTTCTGAGTGGAGAGCAAATGCCAAGGACAAGTAATGATAAAAGGGACATATAAACAAAGTAATGATAATCTTTCAGCCAACTTCTACCTTACTCCTGATTTTCATCATTGTCTCCTGACATTCTATCAAGTTATGAAAAACAACCTGAAAACTTTTTATTTTTTTAAGTTCATAGTCAGTATTTATTTATTTAATTTATTTATATTTTTAAAAGTTCAAAGTTCAGGAGAGTTGACACCTTGAAATTTTTACACCCAAGTGAACACACTGAGATTTATAATGTTAAGTACTGGAATCTGAAGAGAAAATTCCCTTAATCCCATTTTATCAAAAAGTAAGTTAGCTAAGGACTAGAGTGCCTTGAACCTACATCTGTCTAGCTTCAAAGCCCATATTTAATCACTGTTGTACATTGTCCAGTAGCCAGTTGCTTGTTGACATCTCAAGTTCAATGTAGCCAATCTTATAGAAAAAACAAAGCACCAAAAGAGATTAATCTATCATTTGGTACTAATCTTTCACCTCTCATTACCATTTATAGGAAATAAGATGCTAATAATTGTCCTTCATCTAATAGTTGTGAGACAAAAATGAAATAATGGGTGTATTTGCACCAGCCTGATGTTACCATGGTGCATACAACATGAAAATTAGAAGTATAAACAATGGACCCTAATTTTAAAAGGCTTTCAATTTAGCTAAGGAAGAGCAGAAAAAGTAGACATCACATGAATAATTGCTAAGCAATTTAACTCAGCCAGCAAAGGCAGTGGTCTCCCATTAAAGACTAGAGTGCACTCACAGCTTATCTTCAGCAACTAGAACATGTCCAAGCATGTAACCAAGCCTCCACACACACACTTATTTAATTAACAACAACAATTAATAATGTTACTAAATTCAGACCTGAGATAATACTCTTTGGAGGGCAAGATGCAATGTATTTTTACAATCTAAAATAGGCTGTTGCTACTACATTTGATGTCATTTCCTATATGTATTTCTGTATGTATAAAGTTTACATAAGGAAAATCTGAAACCCCAACAAAACCTGTGTCCATCTTTTGTCCTTTACATATCTAAGTATGGAATCAGAAAATTGCAGTTAGAAGGGACTCCATGGATATTTTGGTTATCCTTCATTTAACATATGAGAAAAACATGGTCCCAAGAGATCCAGCAACATATCCCTGGTGACAGAGCCAAATCTTGTCTTTATGTCCATGTCAGTGTGTTTTTCAGGTTCCTACCAAGGTTACATTCTGCACTTCCCCTACAGTGGCTCTACCAGGCTTCTCCTCATCTTGAGTTACCCTGCTCCTCTGCTTCCTGAAAAGTGATGACATTTCACTGGGCCATTTCTATAGTCTAGCTGCTGCCTTTTATGGGACATTGACAACTTCCAGGAGGCTCTCTCTTCTGAGCATGACATTCACTGTATAGTCTGTTACTATGACAACACTGTCACCTACATCATATGCACATAGATAAATGCATACATATGCACACGCGCGCGCACACACACACACACACACATACACACACACACCATGCCTTCTACTAGCTACCCCAACAATCTACTAATGCTAGACTCAAGTAATAATTCAAAGTCAACTTGCTTATTTTCACAGCTTCTAGGTTAGCATGCTCACAAATCCATCATAATAATCATGCAAACATTAGATTTTTTTAATATAAGGAATAGGACTTTGTTTCTGAAAATACAGTGGAGATGAGATAACCTAAAATCTTCATGCCAAAAATTCTAGAACAAATATATAAACTACCCTTTAAGATGCACAAATGCATAGAAAAATCAAGTCATGATATGAGTGCATGAACTAATAAAACACTAAAGTAAATTTAATGGCCAAAAACATAAGCCTGGTTCAGGTGGGATGATACTGAAGCCATCTATTACCCTGGAACATATGGGTGCCTGGTAACTAGAATAGAAAAGAGAAGAGACAAAGCCAGGAATTTATGCAGATAGAACACTGAACCACAATTCACCATGCCCCTATTCATAGGCTACACAATCCTTTACTTTCACAGAAAGCATGAAGAAGAAAAGCCATTATACACACACACACACATTTACAGCAACACAGTTTATAATAGCTGGATCTTCAAAACAGTGTATTCATCAACAAATGAATGGGTACAGAAAACATGTAACCTATACACAATGCAATACTAGACTGCCATAAAGAAATGTAACCTTGAGGCATTCTTAGGTAAAAGGATGCACCTTGAGAACATAATGTTAAGTGAAATAAGTTAGACACAAAAGTTAGACACAGAATATGGCATAGTTTCTCTTACATGAGAAACACAAGTAAAAAGCAGAGTAGACTTCTAGAAAGATGATGGAGTGGTAAGCATCAGAGAAAGAGCCTCTATGAGAGTTGCTGTCTAGACATTTGAATACAACATCTAGACAAAAAGTGAAGTGGGTACCCTGGACCAAGGAAAGATCAGAAGCATGAATTGAAGCCCATGGGGAGAGCAAAGAGAGAACTTCACTGAAGAAGTGGGTAGTTGTGGAGCCTTCTCCCTGAGACAGAACTCACAGGATAGGAAAATCACTCAAACCTGAAGACACACAGTGACTGCTGGCAACTCATGGAGGCCTCCATGGAGACATAGCAGTGAATGGGAGAAGTGGATGGGAAGAACTACACTACCTGGGGGTGAGTGCTGAGGTCTCTATCATCCCATGGGAGAAAACAATGGGCTAAGAACCATCTTGGAGAAGGGACAGCTGAGATCAGAACTCAGAACAAATGCTGGGTCCATCTAGTGGCTCCAGCTGAATTCAAGCCCACAAAAGGTGTGCTGACTGCTACAGGCTGAATGGATGTGGTCTCAGCCTCAAGACCAGAAACCAGCCTGAACTTCAAGGGAAATAAAGGTGCAGGCTCACTGAAATTATCCACTACCCCACCATAGAGCTACTTCTGGCTTGCTTGGATAAATCAACATGGACCTGGATTCTAACTCCACAAGTAGTCTACCAGTGACAATGAAAAGGAAAACTGTACAAGGAAAAATTGTTCATTTTAAAACTTTATTCTCTTTGAAGCTGCCTATCTATGTAACTGTTTCATGACTCTAAATGCTTTCGTGATCCCTGTAACCATGACAGTGTAACTGAACATACAGGATGCCTAATTATACCCAGTCTTGTGGTTGTTAATCTAGTCTTATACTGATGGTCCCTAATATAGCCCTGTAACCAATGATTGCACCCTGTTAGCTAATCTGAAGAACTGCTGGGTTTTCCTGTCCTGCCTTTGTAACCCCAACTTACACTTCATATAAAGATGCTGAGTCAAAGACACCCACTGCCTCGCTTTTTGTTAGAAGTTATTCCAGCAAGGAACACCAGTGTAAAACAAAGCTGTTCCCTACCTCTTGACTTCCTCAGGTGCCATTCTATTCCCAGACAGTTTTGCCACAAGAAGAGCTGAGACAAACCTGGAAGTGGACTTTTTCTATTTTTTAAATGTTTTTAATTTTTTCGCTTTTCTCTCTTTTCTTGTTTGATTATTGTTGCTGTTGTTATTGTTGTTTTATCCTTCATTCTTTGATAATGTTTTTATATTAGTGTGTAATATAATATTTTATATTAGCTTCTTTTGGGTTGTGGCTCTGTTCCATTCTTCCTTTTATTTCTTTCTCTCTGTCCCTCCTGTCTTTGGCACCAGTTTCTCAAATCCTTCTTTGTCCTTGTGCCTTACTTCTAATCTCTTCTTCTACTTCTCTATTTTTTCCTAATCCCTAATATCTTCCTTTCTTCTACTTCTCTATTTTTTCCTCACCCCTTTTACTCTCCTGAGGGTAAAATTGACATATTGTGGACTTATTTACTGCATATAATTTTCTGGTTTGCTTTAGATTTTGTTATATAACCACAAATCCAGTTCATGTGGTTAAAAGCAGCAAATTAATGGTTAGCCCAATTTGGCATTTTTAAGGCCAAAGTGTTTGATGCTTTTGTTATTACTGATTGCACCACTGATTGCACCACTTTAGCAAAAGTGACATAATTTTTCTAAACCGCTGTCTGAGACAAGCACACAGAAACTTCTCATCCCCAACAAATTGAAGAGATAGGATATTTTTTATTTTAAAGAGAAAAAAATAAAATTTCAAAGCAAGATAATAAAAGGGAAACAATGGTTACTACATTGCATATTGGTATCATTAAATTAGTTACTCAGAGTACAAGATATTGGTATGTAATTGTCCAAACAGTATGAACATAAACCTTTCTTTTCAATGAACTGAGAGAAATTAAAACAGGGGTGTACATATATTGCTGAAGAGCCATGTTTTTAATTTTTCTGGGAAGATACCAGCAGGGGGATAGCTGGATCAAATGGGACCTCCTATTCTACATTTCTGAGAAATCTCTATATCCATTTTCACAGTGGTTGTACCAGTGTACACTCCTACCAAGAGTAAAGAGGGGTATTTTTATCCTTCCAGCGCCTCCAGCATTTGTTATTGATTTCTTGGTAATAGCCATTCTTTCTGATGTGAGATGGAATCTCAATATTGTTTTAATTTTCATCTCTCAAACGACCAGTTATGTTGAACATTTTTTCATACATTTATTTGCTGTTTTATTTCTTCATCTGAGAAGTGTATATTCATCTCAGATGGCCATTTTTGGATTGGGTCTTTAAATTTGAGAGGTCTGAATTTTTGTGTGTATGAGTTGTTTATATGTTCTCAATAGTAATTGTTTGTCTGAGGAACAGCTGCCTTGTGGATTGTCTCATCTCTCTTGCAAAAGCAAAAGCATTTTAATAGGACTAAATCCAAGTTGTTAATTCTTTGTGATAGTTCTTGTATGATTGGGGTTTTATTAATAAAGTCTTTGCCTATGCCAATGTCTTCCAGACTTTTACCTATTCTATCTTCCAGAAGATTTAATATTTTGTTTTAACATTTAGAACTCTGATCCATTTTGAATTTATTTTAGCATATGGGTCCAATTTTAATCTTCAGCCATGTGCAGAGCCATTTTTCCAGCATCAAATATTAAAGAATCTATCTTCCAGAGAATGTGTTTGATACCTTAATCAAAATAAGATAGTTCAGTATGTCAAGAGTTGTTTCTGCATCTTCTAGCCCATTCTTTTGATCCTGTGGTCTGTTTTTCTTGCCTGTTCCATGTTGTTTTTATCACAGTAGCTTTATAGTATAACTTCAAGTCAGGGATTGTGATGCCCCTGTCTTGCCTTTGTTGCCCAGAGTTGCCTTTGCTATCTAGGTCTCTTCTAGTTCCAGATGAATTTTAAAATTCTTTTCCCTAATTCTGTGAGATATACTGTTGGAATTTTTATCAGAATTACATTATATCTGTATAATAACTTTGGGAGAATGGCCATTTTTACTGTTGGTCTTCCTGTCCATGAAAAAGGGCTATCTTTCCATTTTCTAACATCCTCTTCAATCTCCTTTTTCAAATTACTGTAGTTTTCAATGTATAAATGTTTTACATCCTTTGTTAGATTGATTCCTAAGGGATTTTTTGGATGCTATTGTGACACATGTTGTTTCTCTAATTTCTCTCTCAGTGAGTTTGTTACTCATCTACAGGAAGGCTATTGATTTTTGAACACTGACTTTGTATCCAGCTATGCTGCTGAATTAGCTTATTAAATCTAGCAGGTTTTAATGAGTTTTTTTATCTTCTATGTAGAGTATCACATCATCTGCAAATAATGATAACTTTTTTCTTCTATATGTATTCCTTTTATTTCTTGTCTAATTACTCGAGGTAAGTTTTGATGACTATGTTGAAGAAGAGTGGAGACAGTAGACATTCTTGTATTTTTCCCAATTTTAGAGAGAAAGCTTTCAGTTTTTGTCCATTTAGTATGATGTTGGCTGTTGGTTTGTCATAGATGACTTTTATCAGATTGAGATAAAGACCATTTCAATTTTCTGTAGGGTTTTTATCAGGAATGTGAGCTACACTTTATGAAAAGCCTTTTCTGTATCTATTGAGATGATCATATGGTTTTTGTTCTTGGCTCTGTTAAAATGGCATATTACATTTATTGATTTGTGTATGTTGAACCATCCCTACATTCCTGGGACAAATCCTACTTGGTCATGTTGTATAATCCTCTTGATGATTTGCTGCATTCTGTTTGGTAGCATCTTGCTGGATTTTTGCATCTATGTTCATTATGGAGATTGTTCTCTAATTATCTTCCTATTTGAGGCCTTATCCAGTGTTGGTATTAAGATAATGCTTACTTTGATGAATGAATTTGGGAGTGTTGCTTCCCTCTCAGTTTCATTAAAGAGTTTGAGAAGTAGTGGTGTTAGATCTTCTCTAAATTTCCTATAGAATTAAGTAATGCAATCCCAGCACTCAGAAGGCCAAGGCAGGAAGATCACCATGAGTTTGAGGCAATCCTGGACTACAAAATGTGTTAAAGGCCAGTCTGAATTGCATAGTGAAACCCTGTCTCAAAAAGACAAAAAAATTCAATGGTGAATCCATCAGGGCCTGGGCTTTTCTTTGTTGGTAGGTTTTTAATTACATCTTCAATGTTGTTGATTTATATTGGTTTATTTAGGATTTCTATATCTTCTTGATTCAGCTTTGGTAATTCATATTTGTCTAGGAATCTGCCCATTTCTTCTGCATTTTCCATCTTATTAGAATACAAGTTCACTAATTAGGTATAAATGATCTTCTGGATTTCTGCAGGGTCCATTGTGATTGCATTTTTTCTGTACTAATTTCATGGATTAGAGTTGTTTTCTCTTCTTTTTTGGTAGGGTTGGCTATCCAAAAAAAGTCAATTTTACTTAATGTTTCAAAGAATCAACTCTTCCATTCATTGATTCTTTGTACTATTTTCTTAGTCTCCAATGTGTTAATTTCTGCTCTGATCTTTATAATTTCCTTCCTTGTATGAACTTTTGGCCTAGCCTGCTCTTCTTTTTCTAGCAGTTTGAGGTTCACCATGAAGGTGTTTATTTGCACTAGCTCTGTCTTCATGATATGGATATTTATTTCTATAAATTTCCCTCTTAGGACTGCTTTCATTGTGTTCCATAGGTTCTAGTATTTTTATTGTTATTATCTTTAAATTGTAGAAACTGTCTAATTTCTTCTTTAATTTTATCTGTAACCCATTAGTTGTTCAGGATGGTGTTATTTAATTTCCATGTATATATTACATTCTTGTGGTTTATTTTGCAATTGATTTCCAATTCAATTGCACTATGGTCTGATAATATGTATGGGATAATTTCAGTTCCTTTGCATATGCTTATGCATATTCTATGAGTTAGTATGTGATCTATCTTGGACAACAACATGTGTACAGTTGGGAAGAATGTGCATTCTGATGTCGTGGGGTGGAGCAGTCTGCAGACATCTACTAAGTCCATTTATTCAAAAGTTGGATGAAGTTCTAATATTTCATTGTGATTTTTTGTCTAGTTGATCTGTCTTTTCATGAAAGAGGAGTACTGAGGTCTCCCAATATAATTTTATTCGTGCTTATTTGATTTTTCATGTCCACTGATATTTGTCTTATATAGTTGAGTACACTGGTATTTGTGCATGTATATTTGTGATTCTTATCTTTTCCTCTTGGATTTTGCCCTATACAAAGATGTAGTGACCTTATCTCTTTTAATCAGTCTTGGCTTGAAATTCACTTTGTCTGCAAATAGAATAGCTACCCTTGCTTCTTTCTGGTTTCCTGTCACATGGAGTATTGCTTTCTAGCCCCTGACTTTCACTTTATGAATTTCTTTTGAATTAAAAGTGTTTCTTATATGCGGTATATTGTAGGATCTTGCTTTTTATTCCATTCAGCTAGTTCATTTCTTTTAATTGGTGAATTGAGACCATTAACATTGATGGTTATAACTAATATGTATTGACTTATCCTTGTCATGCTGTTTTCCTGTTGTTAGCTCCCCCTTTTTCCCTCCTCTGTTTGTCTTGCCTAGTAAATTCTCTCTGTTGGGGTTCATGAAGTTGTCATCCTTGACATCTTTTTCTAGAACGTCCTTCAAAAACACTTTGGAGTGCTTGAGGGCTTGGTGCTGACAAGTCAGCTGTGATTCTGAAGGGCTTTCCTTTATAGGTGATTTGTTTCTTTTCACTAACAGCTTTTAAGATTCTATTCTTGTGTTGAGTTTCTGGAATCTTGACTATGATATGCCTGGCTATAGATTTAAAATGGGTTAGAGAAAAAATAAAGAAGTGAAAGAAGAGAAAGAGATTAGCAGTAAGGCTGTAGGACAAAGGGGTATCATGCTAACTTTGGAAAACTGGAGCAGAAGACTTGAAATAAAGTGAGAAAGAAGAGACAAAAAGAAGAACAAAATAGAACCACAACCACAAAGAGGCTAGAAACCACATTCACATTCATATGAAGACAAAATCAAAGAATGAAGATAAAAAACCACAACAAGAGACACAGAAAAAAAAAAGAAATGAAAAAAGTCCATTTTCAGGTTTATCTCTGCTGTCACTGATAGACAACATGTGGAGATAGAGTTCCAATTCATGGCAATCTATCCAAGCAAGCCAGCAATAGCTTTTTGGTGGAGTAGTAGATCATCTAAGTGAGCCTGCATCTTCTGGCTGACACCATACTTATTCAGCCTGCAGCCATCAGTGAATCTTCCATGGGCCTGAGCCCAGCTGGGAGCCACTAGATGGACCCAGCTGCTACTCTAAATTCTGGG
This sequence comes from Hydrochoerus hydrochaeris, assembly GCA_004027455.1. Classification (NCBI taxonomy): domain Eukaryota; kingdom Metazoa; phylum Chordata; class Mammalia; order Rodentia; family Hydrochaeridae; genus Hydrochoerus; species Hydrochoerus hydrochaeris. Next base: position 26,935 of record PVLA01014625.1, read on the forward strand.
CTCAGTCAATCCCTCCCCAAGATGGCTCCCAGGCAACTGCTTTCTTAAGGGAAAACTGAGCCCTCAGCAGTCATTGCCAGCCAAGAAGTCCTTCGTGGCCACTGCTCTGCTGTACTGCCACATCTCTTAGTGGAGTCCTTTGTGGTGCCAGCTATTACCATGTGCCCACAGGTTTGAATTGCTCCTCTATCTGTTTCAGGGGGAAGGCACTGCTGGCTACCTCCTTCTTCATTGAAGTTTCTCTCTTTATACTCTCTGTGGGCTTCCATTCATGCTTTACATATCCTTTTTGGGTCTAGAGAACCCACTTCTCTCCTTTTCTTATTTATTTTGTTATATTACAGTATCTGGACAGAGACTCTCAAAGAGGCTCTTTCTCTGCTGCTTATTACTCCATCAATTTGGTGCTTCCCAAGAGATAAGATCTGGTAACAGACTCAAAACCCAAAAATCAGCTACATCTAGAAGATACCTCTGAAAAATAGTCATATCCTAAGGATTCTAAATACTAGTAATGAAGCAGCTCACCATGGGGAATTTACAAGCACCAACCCAGGAAATAGGCTAAAAAAAAAATAGAAGAGAGATAAATTACAAAATAGGGAGAAGTTCAAATACTTGCCAAAATTACAAACTGTGTTGTTTTAAAATGTGTATATATACATGCTCATTGGTTTTATATACTTAGTTTACCTTAGTTAATTGAAAAGAAATATTTTTATTATTATTTGTTTCTTTTTTGTAAGAATCCTTTTATGTCTATATTCTGAGTAACTAATTTGAAGATAACAAACAAGATGTAATAATTGTTATTCTCTTATTATTTGATTATGAAATTACAATTTTTCATTAAAATTTTTTCAAAAACAAAAAGCCACTTGACAAAGTGTACAGATAGAGGATGGCTCCCCATCCTTGTTTCCACAGGAAAACCTGGGGTACAAATTCACTGTATTTGCTGTCTGAAAAATCATAAACCAGAAATTCTTCCAAAGGTACCACCACTAGCAGTATATTTCCTCTGAGAAGAGTTGATCCCTCAACTCATTTTCATACTCAGGAGAGTACAATCTGAGATTTTATTTTAAAAGAAGGTTAACTCCCTATAAAAAATTAAGTCTTCCAAAGTGGACCATGAAAGACCATATTTGGCCATGAAAGACCACTCTTGGCCTCCTAGAAAAACGTACCCTCCAGAGGATTGCAAGATGGCCGACTGAGTGGCAGCACAATAAGAGAGCCTCTCTGAGGAAAAAAAAAATAAAAACAACTCAGACACTGGAATCTGGAAACATGGAGAAAGCCAGACAAAAGGAGAGGAATTCTCACAACCCAGGAAGAAACTGAGGAAAAAGAAAAAGAAAAAAAAGAAAGAAGAAAAAGAAGCATGGACAGAGGGCTAGAGCTGGGCAAGCTCCAATCGCTGTACAGGCACATCTTAAAGTCAGGTGACTCACAATCAAGCTGAGATCACAGCCCTACTGAGAGCAGGGGTTAGTGAGCTCCAGACCCTTGGCTGGAGGAGGCACTGAGACAGGAAGTGGAAACATCCAGTTGAGCTGCACAAACTTTGGTGAGTGATGGGAACTGTATTCCCCAAACTGGGAGAACTGGCTGGATGACATTTTAGAGTTGGGCAGGGCCAGCTTGAATCAAAACCTGAGGCAGTGTCCACTGATGACTCCTAGTCCAAAGCAGATTGGTGGGATCTGCTCAGGCAGAGCCATGCCCCTGGTTGAAACCCAATAGCCAGGGACAAGGCTTTTCTGGGCCAGTGGCATCCCCAGGGAACACACAAACTTGTTGAAGCATAAATTGGTTGACTGGCATAGGGGGAGGAGCCAGCTCTCAGCCTGCAACTCACAGATCTGCAGCGGACTGGGGAGGGGGCAGTGTTTCCCTAGCAAGTGCACTGCAGAAAAAACTATAAGCAATATGAAAGGCCCAGAGACCTCCACCACCCACCTGTCTGAAGGGGGCCGAAAACATGAAAAGACAGAGAAAGAACAAAAGTCCCCAACTGCAGAACCAGGGAAAGTGAGTCCAACAGAGGTTAATGCAGAAGATGTTGAGAGCAACAAACCTGTAATGTCAGAGACAGCCTCATCAGAAATAAAGAAATACATCCGTGACCTCATCGTTGAATTTAAAGCTGAAATTCTAACTCAGCTTAAGCAAGATATAAGAAGATTAATAAAAGAAGTACTGGGTAATCCTCAAGTAGACACAAATGAAAGAACAGAGGAACCCAGAGAAAGGAGAGAAGCCTTTGATGAAGAATATAAACAAAGTCTAAAATATATGAAACAGATCCAAAGAGAATATCAGGAAATTAAAAACTCCATTGAAACCTGGCAAAACCTTTTAACAGAAACTAAAGACAAACTTTCAAAACTTGAGGATAGATTTGCAAAGTATGATCGTGAAAGGAAGGATCTCTTAAAAATAACAAGGAACCAGGAAGCAACGATACAAAGGCTAGAAGATGACAAGAGGATTTATAACCTAAGAATAAAATGTGTGAATGAAGATGCAGCAACAAATACAAATGAAATAAAAAGTCTATTCACAGAAATAATTAAGGAAAACTTCCCAAATAGGTAACAGAAGTGAAGTTCAGAT
>PVLA01014626.1:0-29440 GCA_004027455.1 Hydrochoerus hydrochaeris
CTGAGGGCAGCACTGAAGCCAAGAGCTCTGCACGCTCTACCTGAGGGCAGCACTGTAGCCAACAGCTCTGCACGCTCTACCTGAGGGCAGCACTGAAGCCAACAGCTCTGCACGCTCTACCTGAGGGCAGCACTGCAGCCAACAGCTCTGCACGCTCTACCTGAGGGCAGCACTGAAGCCGACAGCTCTGCACGCTCTACCTGAGGGCAGCACTGCAGCCAACAGCTCTGCACGCTCTACCTGAGGGCAGTACTGAAGCCAACAGCTCTGCACGTTTGGCATCAGGTTCAGCACAGATCTCATTTCACTGAGCACTTTCTATGTACTAATTAGCAGAGCTTATCTTGCTCTTGCTCTGAGTGATAATGATTCACTGCTGCCCTGCTGCTACAAGCATCCTACAGTAGCTTTATATAAATAGGTGGTGGGCTAGAATTTACACAGACCTAACTTACCCTGAAAGGCAGCACAGTATTCACAAAGTGCCTGGTCTCCCAAGGGGCACCTGCTTGTCCCATTCCTCTTCCAGAAAGAAATGCTAATGCAGCAAGGTCTCTGAGGCCTGGAATCGCATGCAATGGCTGTTAACCATTGTACTGAGCTATGTTGTTTTCTTGTGTTTGTCAATATTTATAACAAAGCATATTGCCCATAATTATTCACTGATGTGTCTATGTAGTTATACTTAGCTTAGAGCCCAAACCATAAGATGTGGAAATAAGATATGGAACTAGGAAAGTTATCTCATACAAACTGTAATGTGCTGGGATTTTGCCTTGGGTGCTAGGATAGAAAGAGATGTGTGTTTTAGTTAGTCAGTGTCTCTGGTTACTTCAGAGAGTGTTGATGCTATCATTCCCTAATTCTCCCAAACCCTGAATGTGTACACAAGAACTGAGGAGTGCAGAACAGCCCATGTGAATCACAAACCTGTGCTGTCTTCAGACAATGAAGACATCGTTGGCACAACTGAATGAGAAACTGATTAACAGAAAACCTCAGGCAGCCCCCCGGCCAAGTGTGAGTGGCACAGCATACAGAGCTGTGTGGAGTCAGTCACACAGCACAGGAGAGGAAGCAGCTCACTGTCAAACACAGCTGCTGTTCCCCAGGTCTCCGCAGGAGGACCAGCAGAGCACAGCAAAGTGGAGGAAAGATCCCACCAGCACGGGAAATTTCCCCACCTGACTCATACAAGGTTATGTGGCTCCCTGAGCACCCCATTCTCCCCGCAATTTTCTACCTGCTGTCAACTGCTTTAGACATTACCTGCTCACCACATGCAAACAAATGGTACAAAACCATGCTGGCAAATTTCTTAGTGTTTCCTAGGAAACTAAGAAGATGGCAGATCAGCATTCCAGGACGATATTCATTAGCAGAACCACGGTTTAGTCCCACCTAAAGTTTAGCTCTTGGTGCAACTGTGGTCATTGGTGTAACATATGATGCACATAGATAGAGGTTTGGGGGGTTTGGGGTTTTTTTGTTTGTTTGTTTATTTGTTTGTTTTGATACCAGGGATTGAACTCACAGTTTTGTGCTTGCCAGGCAGGCGCTTGTGCCACTGAGCTAAATCCCCAGCCCACAGACAGAATTTTTTAAAAATGACTTTTAAATGAAGGAGAATATAGAAGGACCTAATTGTTTTGCAGATAGGGAACTTCTTATTGTGAAAGTTCTCCAAGGTAAGGCCTAGCCAGCTAGTTTGGGGTTGATTAACATTCATTTATTCATTTATGACATGATTTTCAGTCTTTTCTGGGGTCTACAATAAACAGTAGTAGAACCAGGGTCACATACCCTGCTCTGTGCTTGCTTCACATCTTCTACATAAAAAGAGGAGTTCATCTTAAAAACTACATAATTGATAAAAGGCAGGAGAATCATAATCTAACATTGATTCAAAGGACAAAGTAAAAAGTCCTTCCTTGACTTAGTATGGACTATAGTGAGACTCGCTATTAGAAACCTGGTAAACCCCCACCTTGATACATGCAGTCACCATGTGGGACCTGAAGTTTATGCGGGAGGAGTGCCAGAAGGGACCAACCTTAAATGACCAAAATGATCCCAGTGCCCTTAGAGCACTGCTGTACAGTGCAGAAGGACTTGACTGTTTCCCCAGCTTGTTGTTTTATAAGCAAAGCCCTCTGTGCTGAAAAGTGCACTGAGCTGTCATTTATACAGACAAATGTTCATACCGTGTTTTGGAGACAGCAGGCCCTGTTCCTAACCAGATTTCCTGCAATTCACCATGTTTGCAGGATGTCGGTAATCCAAGGTGATTGAAATCTAAAGTTGCATAGGAACAAAGAATTACAGCAATGCAACATTTCCTCTTTCCTCTTCTCTTTACACAAGTAAATGAAATGTGATTGTTGGGGGTCAGGGAGTACTGGACATTGGAGCGATGGCTTTTGCATGGAGCTACGTTCCCGGCCCCTTTTTATTGTTTTATTGTTATTTTAGGTGTGGTCTTAAGTCGCTAAATTTCCCATGCTGGGCTTGAACTTGCAGTCCTCCTGCTTCGTCCTCATTGAGTGCTGGGATTACATCAACATGCTCACTTTGTATTTTCGGTCTCCAGAGACAGCTGTATATAATACCTATCTCTGTGCTCTGTGACTCATGCTGCTCTTGATTTATATCATCTGTTCTTGTATTCTAATTTTTATTATTGTCCAGTTGACTTTTTGGAAATTAGTTCTCAGCCATTAGCATGGTGAGTTTAAATGATGGTTTTTGGCAGAATAAAAGAGTAGCATCTGTGGGAAAATACAGGATGATGGAATCACCCCTCCACACGGCAGAAATAAAACAATAAGATCTCCAAGGAGACCAAGCATTTATGATGGCAGGACAGGAGTGGCATGTTCCAGAGTGCTTGGCATTTCCTGAGCACTGCTGCGTCCACTGCTTTGGTCCTATCATTTATCCCAGTGAAACAGCAACCCAGAATGCCCTGATTCCTGTTTTGTCCCCAGCAAGAGACAAAATGTTCAAGTTTATAAATCTTGAGGATACAAAGCTCCAAAAATTATGTGTCTTCAGATCAAACAATCACTTCATGGAGAAAAACAAAATGCACCTAATGAGCTGGCACCCAGGAAACTAATGTGGCTTCATCTATACACAACCAACAGAAATGCAATGTTCCCAAAGTGTGGTCACAAAACACCATTTCTTAAAGAATATTGGAATAAAATTGATATAAAATAATTATCTCTGTCAGTTCTTCCAGCACACCAGGGTTCTTCCATCTGGTACATGAAGAGTACAGTTCACCCTATCCAAGACAGGACAGGACAAAAATCTCACTTTTCTGCATGTAGTTGCAGACAATTTTGGGGTGGGGTGCATTGATACTACTTTTATATCCCTGATAGGAAGTTTTCTGTAGTATAAAATACAGGCACAAAAGAAAAAAATCTTTTTGTTTTTCCTTCATTTCTTTTGTATGAAGCACATTTTAATTTACTTTTCCTTTTAAATCTCTTCCTCTCCCCTCCTTCTTCCCTCCCTATGTCTCTTGCTTCCCTTCCCATTTAAGAAAGATTTAGCTCCCTCCTTCCTAAAACTTCAGTCATTTGTAGGAAAATGGGTGCACCTTGAGGCCATAATGTTAAGTGAAATAAATCAGACACTCAAGCTTAGTATCATCACATGGCTTCCCCCATGAGGAAACCCAAAGCACAAATAAGAGAGAAAGAGTCTTTATGCTGTCATTCCCCTTCCCTGTTTTTCAATAAACAAAATACCACATGCCAACTTGTAAGTGAAGCTTTGAAAACCTGTATTATCTCCCTTGAAGCCTGGCTGCCAAGAGCAGCCCCAGTAAGGACGGACTCCCTTTCACGGCCATAGCCAGCCTGTCTCCTCTCTGTTGCTAGTAACGTCTGGTCTTCTTCAAGGCTCGTGGAGGCACAATTATTTCTCTACTACTTAACAGCTCTAACTATCCTTTCCTTAACCACCCTGTCTCATCCAGACACCACTTTGTTCACTTTTGACACATCACTGTATGAAAACTAAATGAGATAATTCTAATTTCATGGTTGGGATTCTGTCTTACAAGTGATAATCATCAACAGGAAGAATGACTCATAAGTACTGGTCTGAACCATGGGGTTCTAATACCAATGTAAGATAAGTGCTTTTCTTAGAAACCATTGTTCTATCTTTACTACTCCAAGTGGATCTGAACTAGTAAAGACTGCTTTCTCCAGAATGTACTTGGCTTTCAGTATTGCGGCAGAAAAAAATTTAAAACGTCAATAATTTGGAAAATAACCACCCACTGTTATTTTGCTTCATTTCCATATTTTATCTTTTTATTGGCAAGGGAATCATAGTTTCCAACTAGCATCTCACATAGGCCTGGGAAGATATTTAGCCACAGTAGATCCATTGACTCTGAACTCCTGGGTGTTTTTATGACTTTACGCACTGGGTGTGCTCAGAGTGGAGCAGGAAAGCCACTCCTCACACACACCAGGCCATCTGCTATGTCAGCACCTCAAAACTCTCCAGTAGCATTTTTACTAAGCTGTGGGAGAACTCTAACTTCAGCTTCTCTAAGGCAAAGGAAATACACCAAAAGTTCATATCCATATTCATGTTTCTCTTGCAATAATAATAATAACAACATAAATTTTAAATTGGAAAAAAATTTGAGATCTCCCTGGGCCTGAGATTGGGGTTTTCTGTGGTCTGGCTCCACATGTGTAAGCAACGCTTCCGTACTGACCTAGAGATTCAGTGTGTTACAAGGAGCCTGTAGAGTATACGTCTAAAAGAGCGTTCAGAGACCTGTGCTCATTTATGTGTCTGTGACTCTTCCCTTCTTTTCTTTTTTGTACCAGGAATTGAACTCAGAACCCCGTGCTTGCCAAGTAGACATGTGTTGCTGAGCTATATCCCTGGAGACTCTTCCCTTCTTGTTACTATAATTAGAAAAGACCAAAAGCAGAACCTGGCACACATTAAAAAACAAAGGCTTTAGTCTATTCCCGGGCCCCTGCCCCCAGAATTTGAGCACTATGAGGAGAAGGTCCCTGTCTGTGTGCATTATAATCACCCTGGTGCAGAGAACAGGAGTTCAGTAAATATCTGCTGAGTGAATGAATGAGAAAAGACTTCAGGACATTTGACCACAGCATCTTTGTCTGTGTCAGGTAATAAGCAAGTGTGGGAGTCCTGAGAATGAGTACACTGTGTACCTTGCAGGGGAAGGGACACACAGCTGAGGAAATCGGATTTGAATTATCAAGGAAGGCAGAGTAAGAGTTCCATAAGTGGGAGACTCCACCACATAGGAGCTGGGGGAGGAATGAGTCCAGCATCGCCCCAGAGCCAGAGCCTGATGATCTGAGCGGAGATCCTCCAACACACACAACTTCTCCCCAGCTCCAGAAGAGCACCTCAGGGGGCTTAACGTCCCTGGAGCCCTGCCTCCCTCGTGCACCACCAGCAGCTGCTTCCATGGAGCCCTGCTGGGGAGCAGGGCCAGGTGCCTAGAAGCCCCACCTACACGCATGGAGAGGAGGAACAGGCAGCACCCTGCCTCTGTCACCTCGAAGTTCCAAAGAGCTGTCCTGACTCTGCTTATTCTCAAGACCTTTCTTTCTCCCTCTCTGGAAATACAGAATTGTTTTGAATTTTGGAAAAAAAGTAAGTAAAAGATTGGAAAAGCTCTGGTGCTTGAACATTCCCCCACTAGCGGGACTCCCAAGGTGAATTTCCAGGAAGGCCGGTCAGTGTTTAAAAAAAAAATAGAAAGCAACATGAAATGCCGAGTTCCAAATCTATCTGAATCTTGTGGGGAGCTTAGAATCCAACCAAGAAAGTTGCTGCATGGCCAGGCCCTGTCCAGTGATGGCCTTGGTAATTAAGTATTACAGCAGGACCTGGCATGGGGTGTGAGACTACATGTGCCTAAGCTAATTACATTACAGAAAACACCAACTTAACTGCAGCAAAGAGATTCAATTTCCTGTATGAGTCACTTAAAGAACATGATGATTTTCCTGTTTGAGAGATAAAATTAAATAACTCAGAAAATTAAGTGACACATTGAAATTCAGCACCACCAATTTCCTCTCTGCAGCCTGCTGTTCAGTCTCCTGAGACTTGCCAGTGTCTTAGAAATGAATCAATTGTGCATATGCTGCAACAAGGCTACATCAAAGAAGGGAAATATTAGGTTTGATTTCTACAATACAGTCGCAGTTAGCAGACGCTCCGCGAACAGTGTCGCGGTTACCTCAGAGCTGGTGGAAGACGTTTCATAAAATGGATTAATCACCATGAGCCTACTTCCTGCCTCAATAAGCAGAGAGAAGTGAACATAATTAAACTCCTTTTCAAATAACAGTAAGCCAACTCTTCTGGTGCCTCTGAGTTGTACTTAGGCCACAGGGGAGAAATCTGTTCTTTCCAGCAAAACCCAGAATGTCCTCAAAAAAGGAAGATTGACCCAAAATCTATGTCAGCTAAGAAACTATGTGGCATGGCTTTTTTTCCTTCTTTCCTTTTCTTTTTCTTTTTTCTTCAGCATTGAGGATTCACCCACCCCCCATCCCGGGCCTTCTCACTAAGCTACATCCCCAGCCTCTTTTATTTATTTTTCATTTTGAGACCAGGTCTCACTAAGTCACTGAATTGCCTGTGCTAGGCTTGGATGCAAGATCCTCCCACCTCAGCCTTCCGGAGCGCTGTGATTATAACAAGGGGTACAGTTTTCTACTTATTCACACCAAGCAGGGATTTTTCCCTTGCCCTGAAAATGGTTTTTTTTAATGCCTAGAGTCATATACCAGTGGCTGTTTTGTACTGTTTTTTAAAACTTATGGAAAAATTCTCATTTCAGCAAGGGCTCTCATTCCACAAGACCCAATTAGCTGGACATTGCCAATTTCTAGGTGTCTGGGCTCCCTCCAAATGGCAGCACAGTGTAGAATAGGAAAAAAGGCAGCCTCCCCAAATTAGAGCCAGAAATGAAGACCAGGAGAGCAGCAAGCATAGATTTAGTAAAGGAAAATTACTAAACTCATCAGTTTGACTCTGAAATCAATCTATCACCACCTGTTCAGCAGTCTAAGGATCTTCTACTTTTTATTGGGGGTTTAGATTGGTATTATTATTATTTGTATTCTCTGTTCTCATGCTTATGATTCTGTACTATGATTTAGATCTAAAGTGTCCCCTGAAGTTACTGATGATCTTAGAGCTGACTGTGCCATTTGGAAGTGGGACCTGGTCAGAAGGCCTGTGGGTGTGAACCAAAATTTGCAACTCCCCCGACTCCTCTCCTCTCTCCCTGCTTCCTGGCCTCCACAGTGAGCTATCTCCTCCACCAGTCCCTCCCACCATGTGATTTCCGTCTTGGAGCCAGAAACTGTGAACCCAAAGCAACCTCTCCTCTAAGTTGGTGGTGTTGCATCCCAGAGATAGGAAAGTGATGGTGATGTGTGTGTGTGTGTGTGTGTGTGTGTGTGTGTGTGTGTGTGTGTGTCTAACGCGAGTGTCTTCAGCAGCTCAGGGATCAGCGCTGAAGTAGCTGGTGGGAGGCATCCAGGGAACAAAATAGAGGGCCAGCTGTCCACGGTGCTGTGAGCAGTGAGAGCCCTCAGTACACGTTCAGCAGCAGCCAGGCCAGCCCTCTGCCCAGGGGGACCCAGCAGCGGGGTTCACACCCTCCTGCGCCCCCGGGCAGCTGCACTGCCCTCATTGGTCAGCACTCACCTCCTGGGCCCCTCCGCGCTGCCCGAACCAGGGCTGTCGTGTTTCCACCTCTTTCCCGTGCTTCAGCACTCCCAAACTGCGCTGTGCTCCCCTTTCCTGCAGGAGCCCACATGCCACAAGTCATCTGTGGACTGCTGTTTGCTGACACTAATACACATGATGGATTTCAAGATTTTTAACAAGTTAATATACACATTCTCCCCTGTAAAAAATTCAAAATTGAACTCAGTGTTTTACCCTCCTTTTACCTCCTTCCACATATGCAATTTTAGAAATCTCAGCAGAGAAGCACTGTGAAGGACACAGAACTTTCCTGACCCCCTTTCTTCTTGCCTTGTAAATTCCTGCCTCTCCTGTGAAGGAGGCCAGGCCGCGCAGGCTGCGCAATCTCCCCAGGGTCCGCGCCCAGCTTCCGGGTGCTAGGACTCAGGTCTGCCTAGGCTCTTGTCTCTCAACATCCCTTTCTTTCAGTCTCAGAACAGGAAGTAGAATGGTGTCCGCTCAACCACAGACTCTGAAAGGAAGGCAGTGGTCACAAAGCTGAGATTTGACACTCTCATTCCATTTTTCTATCAGACTTGCAGCCTGGTTTCTGTCACTATTGTGGCAGCAGTCAATGGCACCAAAATGGGTCACCAGAAAGGAGGTCCACAGTTCAGCTAATCTAAGTGGAACCAGGGTGACAGGGAATGTTTAGTTCATTTTTGAAAACAACTTAAATCCTGTTTACTGTCTCTAGTTATGTTGCTTAGAAACCTCATAATTCTGACTCAACTCCAATGTATAAATGGAACATTTGGAAAACGATGGTAAAATATGCTTGGAACCTTGTCAGCGTTTAGGGAAAGTTTTCTGCATCTGACCCTGCATGCCTCTAAAACATGGACAGCTGCAGAGATAGAATGTAGAACTGCTTGGGGTTGCTCATCTGTGCATAATAAGGGAGGAAATATTTTCTTCTTTTCCCCAAGTTTCTCTCTCAGAAGATAAAAGACAATTCCATCAACTTCATGGTATTGGAAAGAAACTCTTCATCTTTCTTTCTTCTCTTCATCCATTCTTTACAGGCAGGAAGAAGAGTCAAAACAAGGGAACATATCTGCCCTCTACTAGGCAGGGGGCAGTGAGCAGCCATTGCCCAAGTGCGGTCTCTTTCTCTCATCTACCTACAGCTCCTTGACAACTGCAAAGTATGAGCCAATGTGTCCATGGGCCATGCCAAAACTGGGTTAGTAAATGCTATTCAGATGCAAGGACTAAAAAGGATCTATAAGCTTTGATTCTAAGCTATGTTTGCCAGGCCAGATTTACCAGTAACAAAGCTGTTATTTTGGTTTTGTGTTGTTATGTCTATTTGTCAATGAGCCCAGAACTTGAAAGAAGAGTGTGATTCACTCAAACCCCAACAGATGAATGTAAGAGAATCAGGGAACAGGAGATCTTTTACCTGGAAGGGATCTTAGCTAAATAACTGCCTCAGTCTGTAAACAAACCAAGGCCTGGAGACATTCAGGTACTTGCCTGAAGTTACAGGCTAATTCACCAGGAAGATGGGACCAACACTGAGGTCTCTGAAGCTTGGTAGTGACCTTTCCATTACTGCTATGTCATTTAGGGCCAACTGTGGTTACAAGCCCTTGAAATCTTTGTATCTGCTTCTTATTAATGTCTGGGGACTTCAGCACACAAAAAGGCCCCATTACCAATCAACTCTCTTGGTTCTGAGTTTTCTTATCTCTCATGAACCTCTCTGCCACCACACTAGAGTCAGCCATTGTAAGTTCATGCGTAGCCTGTCTTCAGCAGCTGAAATCACTGCTGACATCACTCAGACACTGACTTCTTCCTCCACTCTTGCATGGCCTTTCTGCCTGCTGCTTAAATCATTACCACTGCAACTAATTTTCAGATACTTATTACTTCTCACTATCCACCTATTTTCTCCTTACCTTGCATCCCTCCCTATTTTCATGACCTCAGTGTCAGGCTTCCATTCCACAAACCTTTGTTTTGATTACTCGTTTTCAATATTCCCAAAATCCTACTGACCCTTTGCCCTTCATTAGACCTTAGTAAATCTGTTTGACTTCCCCATTGTTAAACATGGGCAACTAAGTATTTTTAATTGATACATGATACTTTAAGGTATTTGGGTCTACCATGTGATAATTTCACACAGGTATGCAATGTTTCATGATCAAATCCAGGTAATTAGCATTTCCTTCTTCTTAAGCGCTCACCATTTCTTCCTGCTGGGAAGTTTTGAACTCTCCCAGTCCTTTGTAAAATGTGTAATAAACTGCTGAGTGTTGTGCTATACAGCAGCTGGGTGTTGCTGAATATAATCAGGTAACCAGGAAGATCAGCTCCTCTATGAATTCAAGATTCTCCTGTGATGCTGAAAAAAAATGTAAACCCTATGACATTTCCCCAGCCATCTCATTCTCATATCTTTCACAATGACAACTGCAGAACTCCTCTCTGTTCCTCAAACCTCTGAATGCCTTTCTCTCTCATCATTCAAGAGATTCATATTTATCCTTGTTTAGATAAATATAAATCAGGCAAGACCATGCTTCATCTCTTGTGGTCAAACTCTAACCTCATCACCATGCAGGAGGCTGAGCTCCTCAGTCATGGCCTGAACGCCTGAGGTAGGAATTTATCCCCTAGCCACACACACATAAGACTATTGAATTTGGCCATTCACAGACTAGAGGGAGAGAGAACAAGGCCATGCCATGAAGCAAGCCCAGTCTGGGAATCAGCACCATGTGTGGGCCACTGCTGGACTGGAAAGAGCCAAACCCCAGCCCCTTCCAGTGAGTGGGCTGGAAAATAAGAAGTATCAATCCTTCCCCTAAGCCCCATAAGCAACTGGTTTATCCAGAGAAACACAGGCTGTGATGATAGCTATTGAGGTGGATTGTAATTGGATGCCTGTGGTGTTTTGGTGTTTCACTAATGTTGCAGGTCTAGGGCCAGTGGTCTGATCGTAGGTTCAGAGGATGGCAGTACACAGTGCGGCATCTAGGGAGGATCTCCTTCTGAGGGCTGTGGCCATTGCTGATTCCCTATAATCTTGTGTTGAAGTCCTATATCTTTTCCACTGTTTTGTTGGGTTGGGTTTTATTCTCTTTTGTTTTGTTTGACTATGTTAAATTCAATGGCAGGAGCAGTTATTTCAAAGATAGCAAGATATATTATGGTAGCAATTTTAGGTTTACTATTGGCTTATTTTGAAGTCCTTTATTGCATGCATTGTTTTGTTTTTACTGTTTCTGTTCTATTCTGTTCTGTTTGATTTTTACCATGCATGAAGTTATCTGCAGCTATTTTAAAGACAACAAAAGGTGTTATGGTAATTATTGTTGATTTTATAATGTTTTGAAGTCTTTGTAATGTTTTGAAGTATCATTTACACTCCTTTATTTTGATTGATTTTGTTTTATCCTCTTTAAAATAAAAAAAAGATTTCTGAACTCCACAAACCTGCCAAACAAACTTACTTTTGCTACTGTAACAACACTACTGTAATGCAGGAATCTGTCAGACAAAATGTAAAGGGACTGGGACTCTGCAAAAGTGATCTATATTGTAGTGTGCTCATTAGCACATTGTTCTAGTCATACAAAGCTACTTCCTCCATAATAGATTATTTCAATAAGAATTTAAATAAGCTGAAGTTTCTACAATCTTCAAAACAAATTCATAAACAGGCAAACAAATGGTTCCTCAATTACACTTTACAACTCTGTTATCCTAGTTCTCAAAAAGAAATCTATACTCTCAGCTTCCACCTTGTTCTGGGTGTCCCCCAAAGCCTCATGCCATCTTGGAGGCTACTGAATCTAGCATTTGTGATTGGCCTGTTGCCTAGCACTGGGATTGGCAGTGTGAGTGGGGCAGGTAACTATCATACAATATAAGGGAGGGAAGGAGGCATGCTCTTCCCTTTTTTGCCCTTTTAGCTCTTGTCACTTGTGGCCACCATGAACAGTTAAAACTCAGCCATGCCACCCTGCCTTGGAGCCAACTGAATATGGACTGAAACCTCTACAAATTGTAAGCTAAATAAAACTTTCCTTCCCTAACTTTGGGCTTCAAGTATTTTGTCTCCGCAACCAGATAAAGGTAACCAAGACACACCTCTTCACTTCCCGTTCCTCCACACAAGGACCCAGAAGTATTCCTAAATGCTCCTCTTTTCTTTTCTTATTTAGTCTGTCTGTGGATCCTGTCCTAGCCAATGACCTCTCCTGTCCTGACACAGATAACACTGTGCTCTCATTTCTCCTACTCCTCTAGTTCCTCTCCTGGTGTTGTATTGCTTGCTTCCAGGGGCTCTGTGTTCACCTCCCCTAAATCTAGGCAACTTACTGTGATAACAAAACCAGTGCTGCCAAGTAAATCAGGCCTCAAGCTCCCCTGCCACAGCCTATAAGCATGGGAAATCAACTCTTCTCTCTGTATTTATGTATGTGTTTCAGAGTAATCAGCATAATCTCATTTCCCAGATGTTTACCAAATTTTGGTATATGGCTCAATTCTACCCAACAGAAGGAAAGGCTTCAGTTGGAACTTCTGAGGAAAAAGACTCTCCAAGGAAAATTCCAGACAAGCTTTCTGTTCTTGGTGTGGTAAAGGAGGTATGCAGCCTGCAGACTGTAACCAGCCACTCGGCGCCTGCCTAAGAATCTGACTCCAAGGAAGCTGATGCCACAGGAGGCAGCATCAGGAATGGAAATAAATGAGGAACTTTAATGGCATTATTGAGCAGCTGAATCTAATCAGTCCTGAAGTCCATATTCCCACCAGGCTTTCCACTACATAACCTTTAATGGTTCAAGCAGCTCTGGGTTGGTCTATTTATTTGTAACCATAGTCATTGTTTCAGATTCACTGACTAACCTTTCATCCTTGGATTTCCCCCAGGGTCAATTCCAATCATTTCTTTCTTCCCAGTTTTCATGCAGTGGCCCTAGTGCTTGAAGCCAGTTTGTATGGACTGTCAGTATCACATATGTGTGTGTGTGTGTGTGTGCGTGTGTGTGTGTGTGTAAAAGTGCTGACAGCATTTTCCTACATAACCCACAGGTAAGTCAAACTCATTATGCTCAAAATTTATGTCTGTATCTACTCCTCACCCAAGTCTCCCTAAATACCTCCACATCCATTTCTTCTACTAGCTTCCCTGGCTTAATAAATGCACCAACCCCGAAACTTAGAAATCAGCTTTGTCTATTCTTTCTATCCCAATGCCACACATTCAATCAATTATCAAAGCCTGCCAATTCTATTTTCTAAGTAACTCTAATCTATTTCTCTCTATCTCTACCTTAATTCAAACTTATATTTTTGCATGAAATAGGCAATAAAACGTAGCTAAAAGAAAAATTTTGAGTATTCTCACCACAAAGAAATGATAATTATTTGAGATGATGGATACAATGATTATTTTGATTTGATTACTCCACAATGTATACCTGTATTAAAATTTCATATTGTGCACCTAAAATGCATATAAAAAGAAGTGTTTGAACAGTTTTGCAGCTTCATTTAAAATTAGATGCTATGATCTACAGTTTTTACAAAGAAAATATTTATACTATATTTTAAGTGGTAGTAGCAGAAATTAAGTGAGCCAATGAAACCTTATCATTAAAGACTGATGATATCTTGGAAGCAACTTGATAAATTCTTCAAGGTTGAGTTGGGTTTGCTGCTTACCTACCTGCATCAGAACTATAGGCTAAATCACACATTCGGCAATAGCCATGAGCTAAGTCAGGTATTGGGGGAGGAAATTCAGAAGTAGCATGCGTGGAGGGTCTGAGGAGAGCAGGACCTCCAGGCAGGAAAGCTTAGCTCTGCGTAGCTCTATGCAGCCTCTCACACAGTCTCTCTTCAAGCCCCTCATCGAAGTGAAAACAGTGCAGTCACATTCAGGGTTATCAGCAAGCACAGCCAGGAAGTATCAGACTTATAACCCAAGAGGGATAAGAAAATGGGATAAATCCATTTTCAAACAGTTAATGTTACCAGATATTTCACACATCAGATATCCAGATGACAATCCAGCAACACAGGCCTATGTTTTATATACACAGATGTTATCCAAATGGAATACTGGGACTTAAACGCTGGGCTCTGAATGCCTTGGTTCCAATTCCTGCTCTGAAACTTTTTCCATTTCTCATAAAGATAATTGCCTTGTGCCTACTGTACAAGGTGGATCTGAGGATGGTTTGTGAGATAATGTGAAAAATTACCATGGGACAACAGGCAGAGAGTCATTCTCCACCCACATCAGCCTGCTGTGGCCACATCCCTCCCACCACCTGCATGTTTTTGTTCCATAAAGAATTCTCAACATGTATGAAACACAAAAACTCTCGGTGCAGAGTTTGGGGTGATGGGTCTACAAACTAAAGAACCTCATGGACTTCTGGCAATCACTAGAAGCCAGGAGAGAAGCAGGAAATAGATTTTTCTCAGACTTCTCACCTCCAAAATGGTGAGCGAATATCCTTGTTCTTTTAAGTAACTGAGTTTCTGGTTGTTTGTTAAAGACATCCCTAGGAAACTAACACAGTCTCTCATCTGAAACTGAACATTCAGATTCCTTCACTCTCGGTACCCCATTCCCAGGAATATTCCCAGAGAAATCTGTGACTGTGATGTCTCATTCAGAAAATGACACAGGGACTCACAAAATGGTGAACTTGACCCCTCATTAACCAGACACTGTGAAAGAGTCACAAAGTGCATTACCACTTACACAGCAAAGAAAGTGAAGAAAGTGTAGCTCCAAGCAATGATGTGAAGAAATCAAATGTGGGGCTAAAAGTAAGTCTCACAAAACTACATTGTTCTATAGCAGTAAGATTAAGCAAAATATTGTCAAGCACACATGCTCCTGCAATAAGCAGTTTCTTACAAAACTAAATAGGTACTTACCATATGATTCCCTTAGACATTTATCCTACAGAAATTACAACTTCTGTTCACACCAAACTTGCACATGAATGTTCATAGCACCTTTACTTATAATAAAAGTCCAAAACAAATCAAATGCTTAGAAGAAGTGAATAGCTGAATTGTGTACATGCATTCCATGGACACTACTGAACAATAACAAAATACTGTAGAACGTAACAGTTTGGAGAGAATTATAAATTATGCTGTATTTAAAAAGCTAATCTCAAATGCTTATATTGTATAAAATCCCATAAATGTAGCATTCTTTAAATGATCAAATAACAGAAGTAGGCTATAACTGGAAACTATTAAATGTTACTGAATAAAGTTAAAGACACAACTAGGTGGTGAAACCAGGTGAATGGTAAATAAGAGCCCAGCTTAGGCAATTTAGTAACTTAGCAAGAAAAATCTGTCTCAAAAAAATAAAAATAAAAATAAAAGTCTGGGTAACTGTACCTCAGTGCGAAGGTCCTGGGTTCAGCCCCCAGGATTTCAAGGTGAAAAGAAAGAGGAGGAGAGGGATGGAACAAAATTAAAGACACATGCTGAACATGATGTACAAGCAGTGTCCCAGGCTTTGCCTACAAAAGGAATTGAGGTGGGGAGGCACGATTACCGAGGCCTAGCACACGAGCTGAGTGGATCTCCTCCCACGTTTTCTACTGTTAACGTTTCCCGCACCTGTGTGTGAGCACCCAAAGCTCTCTATACTCGATTTCAGATCTTTATTTCCAACTTTCTCTAAATATCTTCAACCAGATATTTCATAATGATGACATACTTATGTCTCAATCTTGCATTTCCTCCCATATTCCTTGTGGGTTTGTAAGTATGTGTGTTTTCCATTATTTCCATGTTGAGACACTCATTAAAATCAGAAACCTAGAAAACTTTCCTCTCTTCCCTTCACTCTCTTCTTAAATCCATCCTCTCACGGAGTCTTCTTCCCTCCCTTCCTAAGTCGCTTTCGGATCCACTCTCCCTCCCGTGTTCGCATCCATTGCCCTCATTATCCCGCAGCTGAACGACTGAACAGCTGAAATCCCTTCCCTGCAACATCTCTGTTCTTCTCCTGTGCTCTAATCTAGCATCACCATCACGGTAGTCTTCTAAGAACACAAACCCGGTCATGCCACTCTCCTTTTTAGAATCTTATGTTGGTGTCACGTTCAACCTAATTACAAGGTTTTTCATAACTGATCCCTGCCTTCTCTCCGGCCTCAATTTCCCACCTTTTTCTCTGCTCTAGGCACATTGTTGACCAACTGGGTGCTTTGATGTCTTATATATAAATTCTTGCATCTCAGTGCTTCCTTTTTGTTCTACTTAGAATATCTTTCCTGCCTATCCCCTGTAACCAAAAACTCCCAGGAGAACAAGTTGCTCTTCAAACATTTAAATGGACAAACTCTCTCTTTTGGAAAATAACAATAAAGGAAGTTGACGAGGAAAAAAATATAAGGTTCCTGCTATGTTTGAAGTCCCTAGGGGAAAGTAAGAGAATTTTAAAGAAATGAAGTGTAAATGCCTAAATATTTTGCCCAGAAGTTGCCCCTAAAAGAAAAAGAAAACAGATTAGGAGAACACAGGCATGATCATGAAGATGAAGCTGATGAGATTCTTGCTGTAAAAACTAGAAAAGCTAGCAACTTCTGTGTCCCTGTGGCACCCAAATCAACATCTGTCACTAGGATCAGTGTTACCTACAGTATGATCCCTTGGCCTGAAAGTCTCCAGGGCTCACTTAATCGGTTTGGTCTCACCTCCAGGCAGGAAATGAACTGGTCTCCAGTAGAGTTATTTAAAAAGCCGGAAGTAAATAATCCTGATGATACTGTGCAATGACTCAGCAGTTATGATCTCGTCTGTCTAAAGTATTTGGGTTATTACATCTCCATAGTTGAAAAATATTTCAAAGACTTAATGTGGGATTTAAGGTATTTCCTCCATGAGGTGAGATGAAGGAAGAAAGCACACCTTTTTAAAAGAGGGATATGTACTAGCACAGAACACAGGATCACTTCAGATCATGCTAAAAAATGAACCGAAGGATCTACCCATGACCACTGAACAGGGAACACTGGAGAACCTAGGTGGATATCACCTTTTCTGTAAAGTGCTGCTTTTTCTATCCATCCTGAGATTGAACTAATACAACCTGTGATCTACGTTTTCATCTCAGAGTGTCTGTGAGTGTGCACATCTCTCTCACAGCTGTGGTTGATCGCTTGTCTGCCTGCTTTCTGTACCGAGCCACAAGTTATATAAGGACAGAGACACTGAATCCTTTGGGTCCTCTATGTCTTCTCAGGCTGCACCCTTTGGCTGCCTAATAAACTAGTTATAAAGTGTAACAAACTTAACTAAGGAAGGACTAAGGTCCTTCCTAAGAATGTTACTGGCACAAGAATACTTTAAAGCAAAACATGCACATGCATTTTATGGACTGGAACTCTGAGACTTAAGCAGAAGTGATGTCCAAAACAAAGTCAAGTTCCCTGACAGGACTTTAAATCAAGTATTCTCTGTTTTTGATAATCTATTCCAACCTTTTGCTGCCTCGGTCTGCTAACTCTTGGTGAGTGCTTAATGCACTCCAGCTGTTTTTATTTCCAAGATTTCAACTTTCCTTTCACTGACCAAAATGCACTCAGCAGCTTATAAAGAAGTAGTATTCTGAGTGGAATTAGTTCTTGTATTTCCCTTCTCGCTTTACAGTCTTGCCACTACCCACCCCAAACATAACCTAGCTTTCTTCACACAATCGATCCATTAGGTATACGTGATTCTATCATGTTAGGTTCCAGTGAAACTCAGAATTCCTTTCTTATGCTCAGCACACCCATTCATCCCAACATTGCTGGCGATGTAGGTTTCACTCACTTTCCATCCTATATCTGGGTTGCTGCAGAATGCTGCACAAGTCACAAACTTTAATTTTCTATGAAAATGCCACTTGGGAAGCACAATCCATCAACCTTTTCATGAACAGTTAGCAAAGGAATTAACCTGAGGATGACCATTCAAGTCCAAATTTTCCAGTAGAAAACATTATTTTTCCATGGTAGAATAAGATAAAATCATATTCTCTTTGCCTATTTTTTGCCCAAGATATTTAGCCAAGTGTCAGTGCCTGAAGAAAAGAGCAGAGGACTGACGCATGACTCAGTTTCAGACTGACTTGGAACAAGCTCTGAAATCTTAATTAAGTTGCCTATTTTTTCAGTTGTCATTGTGGATTTCATAAGGCAAATGCTAAACTAAGAAAAATAAAGTATTGAATCTGTGCTAAAGGTAATGTTATATGGTGTCAATAATTACGAAGTGGGAGAAATTTTACCCAACTTGAAATCTAAAGAGCTAGCCTATCATGATTTTATGGAAGCTGACAAGGGACATGAGATTCTTGAACCAGACACAAAAGACTTTATTATCATGACATAGAAAGCAGCAGGAATATTAATTAGCATATGTGCATCACTGCCCCTTGACACAGATGGGCCCAGAGAAAGCCCCACCCTGAAAGTTGCATTTTAAAACAGGAACCCTGAGTTTAGGGAACCTGAGTCTTTTATAGTGCGCAATAGGCATGCCCGCCTTCAGTCTAGGTGAAATCATTCTACCCATTCTTTTAAGACTGAACATACTTTTCATTTTATTTTTTATTTTTTTGGTACCAGGGATAGAACTCATGACCTCGCACTTGCCAGGCAGGTGCTTATGCCACTCAGCTAAATCCCCAGCCCTAGACTGCACATACTTTTATAAAGAGTCCAGAATAATACAATAATTGCATAAATCCACAAAGGATTATCTCCTGGAACTTGGAAATCTTTAAGCAAGAGAAGCATGTCATGCTCATTGATCACTTTACTGGAAGAAGTTTCCAGATGTACTTAATTACAATTTTTCTTTAAAATTCAAAATTAATGCAAATGATCACCTACTCTCCCTTAAACAACTCACTTCACAAATAAAACTTGAGCTTTATTATATCAAGCAATAACTGTAGTTTAATATCTATCTAACAAGATGTCATTGTTGAGTTTTTAACATCTCTTATTATTTGAGGCTTCATATATACCAGAAATTGTGTTTATCCTACATTATTTCATCTTATTTTCAAAAAGCACTGCAGTGTAGATACAGATGTTGGAAACTGAAGTGCAAGAATTTATCAACATCTAGGTATTTAAGGCAATGCCTTTTCTACTAAACTGGACAGCTGGTTTGGTAGCCAATAAATACCACATGGAAAGGTAGATGCCCTGAAGTCAAAGTCATGCTTGCTGACAATTATGGCTCACTGAATTCTGCCTGGTCCTCTGGCTTCTTCATTGTCTAAGCTGTGTGTCAATTTAGTAGGCATGAGAAATATGTAAGAATTGGGTGAAGGTGCAAAAAGCCTCCACTCAAGAGATTCTGGTTAAAATAACATTTGTCAAGACCTCGTAATTTCTATTTTAAAGAAACTCTCTCAAGTATTTTAATATGAGTAGTCCTTGAGACTCATCTGAGGAACACTAGGACCCCAAGCAATAAAGAGAATGATGAGAGATGCACCAAGGTTGTCACCTTAGGATACGTTACAGCTAAACAAGTGTGGAAGTACTGGTTCATTTGGACAGCTACATAGAGAGTAATCAGAAAAAATTAAAATTAAAACAACAAAAAAGCATACATTATTAGCCATTAAATGTAAGATTTACTTATTCAAAATACAGGGAAAGTTAATATCCAAAATATGTGGATACAGAGATTTTATTATTTAAAACAAGGTTTCTAGATTCTAAACTTTTCACCAGGAAGATTTCTTACTTTCCAATGATTTTATGAGAAATAGGGCAGATTATCAAACAGAGAAATGCTGAAATGTGAAATATGCCAGCAAAATGAGAATCATAAAGTTGGCTTTGGAGGGTTGCTGTAAAGATTAAAATTATTTTTCAAGTGCCTAATATCTAGCATACTGTAAGCATTGACTAAATGTTTTTTCTTATGCCTCCTACCAAATTAGAAAAATGAAAAGTGATACATCCATACATTCGTATATGTATTTATATGTATGGGTGTTTATAATATGTGTGCATACTCATGTATGTATATATACAGTAAGTCCCTGACTTACAGACATTGGAGTTGTGAACTTTCACAAATGTATGTAAGAATTTGATTTACGAATGTTCTCCCAGAACAAAACTTGTTCATAAGTTGCAAAATTACTGTACATTATATGCTATCTCATTTCCTATTTTACAACTGCTAAGCCAGTCCTTCGTCAAAGTTGGCATCTGGTAGTGGTGGTGAAAGGGTCTCATCCTGTTCCCAAAGCATGTTTGAGAGTCAAAGCTTTTGTGGGAGGCACAGGTAGTGAAGAATTCTAAAGAAGAGTTTCCATGGTTTGGCACCATTGCTTATCAGGGGTACAATGTCATTGTTTGCTAAACTTTGGTATGTTCTTCAGGTTTGTCTGCAGTATATCTGAATGCAAATTACTGATATTTTATTTAGTGATTCTGTATGTGTTTCATCAATCTAATAGGAAATATAACCCCAAAGAAGTAAGTGGGCTGTCTGTTCATTTGTTTGTTTTGGTAAAAAGAATCAAATTTAGGACCTTGCACTTTCTAGGCAGGTGCTGTGCTGCTGAGCTATATCTCTGGCCTCAAGTGTTTTATCTTAAATGCCTGATACAGATAGAAAGTAAGAAAAATAAAGACTGCAATCCATTTCAAGTCAATGTTTAAAATTCTTTGTTGCTCTCTGGGAGCTTTGACATAGGAGATATGATCAAAATAGTGATTATTTAAAATTTTTTTAAAAATGATTGCAGTAAAAGACATAGTTCTACTAATCTCCCACAGAACACCCTCCTTTGCTTGGAACACACTTACCTGCTGTCCTTGCCACCTTTGAGGGAATCCTAGCAGTCCACTTTTGTGAGAGTCTACAGCTGCACGGTCATGGGTGGCTTGCTGTCCTGTGAATCCTAGCCACTTACCTTTCAGGGTCATTTTGCTTTTGGAGAAGAACTAGAAGTTACATGGTGCCAAATACAATGCCTAAGTAGAATGAAGGCACATTATAATGTTTTTATTTGGCAGAAATTGTCTTATAAAACAGTTGATCAACAGGGTGTGATGAAAAGCATAGTGAATGTTTACTTTTAAAAATTTATTACCATAAAAAAATGCAGACAAGTAGCTGCCACTCCAGGGTAAGAACTATCAGCATTTCCTGAGCTCTGCATCATGTTGGAATTTGGGGCCCTGGGAGAACAGGCAGCCAGCTCACCACCCTGGTAAGAGGTTGGGGGCCTGCCAGTGTGCAGGCTAAGAATCAGACATTGATCCACCCCCACACACACTCGTTAGCTAGTGGGAGCCGGAGGTCTGAGTATCTCTTGGGAGGATGAACGAATGCAGTGTGGCAAGTAAGGGGGAATATTTCCTTCTACCATCTCTTTAAAGGCAAATATTTTTATCACTGTTTTGCTCAGTTCTGATTAATGGTACTGCTCTATTCAATATTCTGTTTTTATAAGTTCGATATTTCCTTCCATGTTGCTCCACCTGACTAAAAAAAGAACAGCTAATGTGAACAGAACCGGATGTACTATTGTGCCTATTGCTGTTGTCCTGGTGACCTGCTGTGAGGTTCTGTGCCAACTTCACTGCACTGCCTCCCATGGATTTGTTCTGTCTTGTTCTGCTGTATTTTGCTACCTTCAAAAAAAAAAAAAGTAGATAACAAAGTAACAAAATACCTCCAAAAAACTCCCAACTCCACCAAAGCTGATCCATGGGGCATGGATGAGGAGAAACTAAAAAAACAAAAAAACCCCCCAAAAAACCAGAATAATATAAGGTGATTAAAAAGTAAATAACAACAAAACAGGTCAGTAAGGTACTGAGCAACCTGAAACAGGATAAAACTAAACAGATAATGGACTTAAAAAGCAAAAGGAGGAAAAGAAAATGCTCTAAAGGATATAACTGCATTTATGTTTAAGTGTGTAAGATTGATAACCATGTTGCTAAGTTTTTATTGGATCGTTGAACAGAACTATTTGCAGCCTCACTGTTTTAATGTCCACTTTGTATGCTTTAATTTTCTAACTTGAACAACTATGTCTAAGAAGATAATATGTACTTTATCAACTAGTGATTTCTTGCTGTTTTTTTTTCTGAAATTCTGTATTGTTTCTTCCCCTTTTTCTGTTTTGCCTTTTTTCTCTTTAAATAAAATTTTAAAAAATGCATTAGTGCATGAGTGGAATCATTAGCTCTACTCAGAATACTCAGAATCCCCTCTTCATTCTGAACACACTTATCCCACCTTGCTTGGCAATGTATTTTACTGTGATTTTTTTTTTCATTTAAACAATCATTGTATCATCTGATCATCCATTCGCTTTTTCACTTTTCAACTATTGTTTTCAATATAGTGCACCCAACAAAACCAATTCTTTTCATGCCCTCTACTGGATATTTGAGGAGAAATGTCAATAACATTGCAAAGGCACCAAGACAATAGCAGATATAATATTCAAAACTTTAATTTGTAACTTCTGTAAGACATAAATCAGCTACAATGATTCACTGTTGTCACGATTTCTGTTTTCTGCTTAAAATGCAAATCTCTGAGGAAGCTCCCCTGGTATATAGAGATTGCTGGCCAAGGGGAAAGGAGTTAATCAATGTGGTCTGTTCCACTGTAACCTGTGAGGTGCCTCTGAGGATGGCTGTGCTGTCTCCACTGTGACTGAAGAAGCCAGGGCTCCAGTTCAGTGATAATGTCTCCTAGCAGTTGGAACCTGTAGTACAGGATGGGATAGGATGGCATGGCTAGCTCTTGATGAAATAATTCTAAATATCCACTCCCCGTCACACACAGAACCCATCGGAAGGCAGGCAAAAAGGCCTTTCACTTGATCTGGCTTTTTAGGACCATCTACCAAATTTATCTCACCTGCCTTTTCCCAGGGCTGATGTTTTTGGTTTTGTTTTTACTTTTGTTAGTATGTTTGCAGTGCATAATGATTCCATTCCCTGTAGGGAATCAGTACATGTATATAACACCTCAATTTCCTCTCCCTGTCTTTTATTTCATACTTTATATACATCTCTTTTTCTCTCTCTCTCCATATGAGTGTCTAGTAAACTAGGCAACTGAAAACAACCCAAATAAAATGAGCTACAAATCTGAAAACAGTGTTAATAATCCCATTTACCTTTTCATCACTCACGCAGACTGTCTGGCCAGCTTGCTCATCCATTTATTTTTCATGGCTTATACAATGTTGCTCTGAATTCTTCCCCATATTTTCATTCTCTTCACTTCCGCCATGCCCATCCCTAATGCCAGAACATGCTTGGCCATCTTAAAAGTCTGTACATGTTAGGGTTTAGATCTAAAATGTCTCCCCCAAAAACCCACAGTCTCAACGGATGGGCTCTAGCAAGGCAATTCGATCATGGACACTCTAACTTCATCAGTGGGTGTATCCACTGATGAGATCATAATTTGATGCTACTTTGGGGAGGTGCTAGAAAGAGGAAGTGGGCCCCCACCTTGGAGGGATGGATCATGGGAGCTGCCCTTGGGGATATCAGCCCCCTTCCTCTGTGGCTCTTCACCCCCTCTCCTGCTTCCTGGCTGCTATGAGGCAAGCACCCTTTCTCCGCGGTGCTCTTCCACCTTGATATTTCTGCCCCACCATAGGCCTCAAAGCATTGGAACCTGCAACCATGAACTGAAAAGGTGAGCCAAAATAAACCCCTCCATTTCACAGGTTTCTTATCTCGGGAATCTGTCACCGTGGAGAAAAGCCGACTGAAGCCATCAGAACGCCCTAGAAAAGTAGGGCTTAATGATATCATAGCAGGCCTGGGTAAGATTTTCTTTACAGAAAATAGTATCTTTCAACAAAAGTGCCAGTTAAAAGTCTTGTTTCCAGGCCTTTGACCTTCAACCATATTATCCAAGACTAAATTTAGACTTGATTTAAAGTTTGCAAAAATGAAACTAGATTTCTGCAGGAACAAGTCAGAGAAAGCCCAGGACGCCTGCTGTCGGCCGGAGGACCGCGGCGCGCGCCTGCCAGCAGGGGGCGCTGTCGCCTCTCCGAACCTCGCAGCGAGGGTGTCCCGGCTCCTCCCGCGCTCCCACCTGCGCCCCGGAGGTCGCGAATGCTCCACAAGCAGGGGTCGGTTCGGAGGCGCGCTGGGGCGTCTCGCGCTTAGTTTCGCTCTAGGCAGATGGCCTGGTTCTCTCCGCCCCTTAGTCCCGCTGATTCTTCGTCTTTCGCTGCCGCATTTTAGTCGCCCGTTTCCGGTTGAAGGCAGCAAGGTCTCTGCAGGGCAGGGGCGCCCCTGCGCCGCGGGGCCGTGGGGGGCGGGCCAGTGCCGCGGAGCCGAGGGGGGCGGGGCCAGCGCCGGCGGGACCATGGGGCGGGGCCAGCGCGAGGGACCGTGAGGGGCGGGGCCAGCGGGGCGGGGCGGGCGCCCGGGCGAGCGCGTTTTCGTGCTGGCGCAAGGAAGCATCTCGATGACCTCTCCTCGAGGACACGGAGGGCGTCGCCCACGCGCCACGCGTGCTCCCCGGCCGAGAGCTCGGAGCGGGCCCCAAGTGTCAGGCCGGCCAGAGCCTCGATTCACCCCATCGCCTTCCGTCGACGGAGCCGTTTTCCCCACACGCAGGCTTGTCGGAGGACTTCAGAGGAGAGAAAGGGCTCTTCTGCACGTGCTCCCACGGGTTTCCGCGTTTCTCAAGCTGCGTTTCGGCACGCCACCGACGCGTCCCGGGAGGAGTCGTCGTCCTCTCCCGCGCCCGGGGGTCTCAACAGCACCTGGCCGCGGTCGGTCGCTGAGCTCCTGGAGTCGGTTTCCCTGGTGAAGGCGCCCTGTGCCCTAGGGAACGCGCGCCCTCCCGCGGCCCCACCTCCGCCTCGCGGGGCTTTCATGAGGGCGGCCCCTGGAGATCAGGAGGTCTCCAACCCTGGCTGGGACCGAGAGGAGAAGCTGACCGGTCACAGGCGGCTGAGACAGCAGGCCGGCGGCTTCTGCCCCTTGTCTCCCCACTATCTCCCGTGTTTGATAGTGACTTTTTATAAGTTGACTTTCAGTGCTAGAAACACAGTGACTGATGCTGCAGAGAGGGTAGCACCGGGTCAGCAACTAAAAGGCCAAAGCCCTTGCACCTCTTCCTTAAATGCTCATTTCTTATCTTTAGTGGGCTTTGAGGTCAAATCCCTCAGACAGACTGCAAAAAGAAACATGGCTATAGCAAATGATAGGAAATACACTTCGACTAAATTAAGTCTTTATACCTATCAGGCATTTCTAATGTGAACATTTAGTAAAATTGTCTCTTAACGCTTAGACATTATTTTTCTTCATTACATATGACACCTTGAGCCTGGAAACACAAACTAAAAGAGAAACCCATAAAAGGGGATGTGCTTAGCAAGTGACAGCTTCATCCTACTGTAAAGGAAAGGTAGGAAGCCCATCACCGTGACAAGCTGCATCAAGAAAACTAGATTTTCTAGTTTGCCAGGACAAATGATTGGGATTCATGGTGTTTTTTTCTTTTCCATCCTAAAATTCCCCATTATGCACTGTCTGATTGGCTTTTGTTCTCTATTTGAAATTCTCTGCCATGTTGTTTAATTTTGCCATTTTATTATTCAGAATGTGAACATAGATAAAAACATTTCAATATAATAAAAAGTTTTTTTAATGCCTTCAGCCAAGTAATAATAGCTTAAGAGAGGGGGGATATTACATAAAATAGATATTAATATACAATTAATGGTGATAAAGTAAGAAATGGATTTACTCTTGGTAATCAATATTGATTTAATAGTAAATTTAGTGAATAATAAAATAAATAGTAACATAAAATTAGGTGTGAAAGTAGGAAAAACATATGGCTTGAGAAACCCTGAAATGAAGCTGGGCCAAGGCTGACCAGCTCTGTGGCATCACTGTCATTCTCTCGAGTTTAGACCAGAAGACGGATAAACAGAGTCGGGAGTTCAGACAATGCCCCAATTTTCTATTCCACTGTCTAAAAATATTTTAAACTACATGCCGATTTGTTTCATTTACACTACTAGTTTCTCTTTGTTCATTGGAAAGGTTTTGTGCTATTATTGGTTTATTTCTTCTTTGTGAGAGAATCCTTTTGTCAATGACTTGTACTCTAGCATTTTAACTATACTTTTAAGATCATGATACACAGCATATTAACTATTGTTATTCTCTAATTTCTTACAAAATTTTATTTTTCACAGAAATAAGATGACATTTTATTAGTGTCTACTTTTATAAGGACAAAGTTATACAATACCATTATTCTATAACTTACAGACATTTTATAGCAGCAGTTAAAAATCCATTAGTGGCCTGTGACTGTGCTCATACTGCCTGTCACATAGACTGCCAAATTCAGTCAGCCTGGACTGTCCGCATCCAGCTGCTTCTCCTAGACAATGTGCTAGGTCAGCATGACTGCATCCAGCTGCAATGCTTCTGTTTTTCCCTACTTAGAAAAATAGATATGTATAGCTTTCCAACTTACTTCAAGGACTTCATGTCTAGGACAGACTGGCCCAGTCAATGACACATTTAACTCTTACTTGCTCTGCTCAAAACACCCTTCCCTCCTTCCCAGAATGTTCCTACCTTATGGTAAACAATTCCTTTTAAGTAAATGTACTTAAAACTAGTCAGCTTGACAACATATGAGTTAATTCATGTAACCAATCAAATAATAACCTGCCATCAGCCTTGTACTTCCTGCTTGCAAAATGTATTTAAACTGAACTCTAAACTGACTCAAGGCTGGTGATTTCCCATCATAGTTGCCTTGCAGACTCCTCAGTGTGGAGCGTTTTCCTTTCGATCCAGAGTTTTCCATAACACTTTATTGCCTTAAAAAATCCAAATAAATAAATAAATGAATAAAATAGGAGCATGAGATTCCCTGGAAGAATAATACATTGTCCTGGGATTAAGTGTTTGCAAATAAATCCTCCAGTATAAAACAGTATCATGAGCCAGGGATTTAGCTCAGCAGCACAAGCACTGCCTGGTAGCATGAGGTCGTGAGTTCAATTCCTTGTACAAAATTAAAAAAAAAAACTGAGTATCAGCTCCCACAAGCTGAGCCATGGGCCTGGGACCTTCCTGGTGATACATCTTTCAGACTGTCGAATAAAGATGCCTTGTTTGATGAGAGACAATTCTTTCATTTTCAGAGAAACTGAGGGAGGTCAAGGCTCTGGGTGAGAATAGAATTTGCCTCACCTCCCATTTAGGGGATTTCCAGGAATCTCGTGAATGCACTTAATGGGCCAAGTAAGTAAGAAGGCTGGACCTGCCCCAGGGATCATGAGGGAGATGATTTCTGCTTCAGGAGAACACTCCCTGAGCACCTCTGTCCCTGAGTGCAAAGGAGCCTTTGAGATTACGCATCATGTGGTAAATAAATGCAGCAACCAGACACAAGGATTGCCTCAGTAGCCTCTTAGCCAACTAGGGATCACAGCTCCACTTCCCTCCAGCCTGCCAGGGCAGATGACCATGACTGTCACTATTCTGAGTACTTGCTGCAGACCTGCTGATAAAAGCCAGCATCTGTGTGACCCAGGACTGAGAGATGAAGGACCCTGGTGATGTCTACCTTACCTTTCTTCAGTACATACTTTATGGGGTTTTCGAACAGAAGAGAGAACCTGGGACCTTTGCACTGAGCTATATCCCCAGCCCTTTGTTTGTCTATTCATTTATTTATTTATTTTGAGGCAAGTTCTGAGTTGCCCAAACTGGGCTCACACTTGTAATCCTCCTGCCCTATCCTCCCAGAGAGCTGGGATTACCAGCATGAGCCTTCTCACCTGGCTTGATTTATTCTTACAGCATCTCCTCAGAGGGAGGAGTTGGCTGAGGAAGGGGTGAAGTAATTAATGAAACTGGCAGGAGCTGTCAGAGCCTCTGAAACAACTCCACATGGGATTGCATCTCATGGGCTCATGGGGCTGGCTGGCCAGGTGGGGTAATTGTCAAGCTGTACCCTCAGATCACGGCAGTTTCCAACCTATGGAGACAAGAGGAGAAGACTCTGGAAATTACAGCTAAATTGGTATCTAAGGACTGAGGAGGTAGCTCAGGAGCAGAGCATAGGCCCAGGGTGCATGAGGCCCTGGGTTTAATCCCCAGCACTTGGAGAAAAAACAAAAACTAAAGGAGAAAAGATCTCAAGAAGCACATATACCATACCCACACGTTCAGACTCTGCGCTGAGCATGTTTGGCTCAACATACATCATAAAAATATGTGTTGTTGCTTTTAATAAAGTCCCAGTTATTTCTTATTTTGGGTTGTGTTGTACATCAGTATTTCACTTTGTGAAAAATTATCAAGCTCTTCACTTAAAATTGTATACATTGCCATATACTTCAATGAAAAGTTATTTTAAAAAAGCAAAGGATTGTTCTAGATATGAGGTCAACAAGTTATTGTCCATAGCCAAGCCATATTCTTTTTTATAATTTATTAGCTACAGATGTTTTACATATTTTAAGTGGCTGAAAATTCACAAGAAAAATAATATTTTGTGACAATGAAAATTACAGGAATTTGTTGAAACATTTACATTCCTTTGCATGTTGTCTATGGCTGTGGCTGTTTTGAAAGAAAGGATTTGCAACAAAGACAGCATTGTTTGTAAAGCCTAAAATATTTATATTAATACAACATTATTTATACTACGTGTATCAGTGTTTTACTAGAGAAACATACATAACAAGAGATGTACAGATGTATAAGAGGTGACAAGATTGGTTATGATGGTCAGCAACAGGGTCAAATGAGGAAAAGTGCAGAAGGTGTCTGCACACTGGGCACCAGAAGTTTCAGTTCAAGGTCTGGAGCTCCCTGCAGTGTCCCGTGCAAGTACCAGGCCAACAGGCCTGTGACAGAAGGCTAAAGAGTCGACGCCAACCAGAAGCTGAAGAGTCTGAGCTAGAAGCCAGGAAGTGACATCAAAGCTGAAGACTGGAGCTCCTCTAAAGAACAGGTGCAAGTCTGTCCTCCCTCATCTCCCCTTTACACTGGCCAGGCAAGAGGCTGCCTTAGGTGGGTCCTCTACAGCCCTGTAATCAACTATTGCACTGCGGATACAAAAATCTATATTCATATCTATCCCTTACAGAATATATTTGCCCACCTTTGTTCTAGATTAAAGGGCAAAGGACATAGTTTAAAAAAATACAGTACATGATTCTCCATGGCTCCAGACCCCAAAAAGAAAAACAAAGTGTAACAAAATGAGTAACATTTTGGAAGCAAATTGGGAAATAAGAATATGTTCTGTATAACTAGATAATTACTTTATAAGAACGTTAAGTAGCCTGGTATAATAATAGTGTGTGGATTCACAGGATTCCTTGCACTTAGGAGACACCTACTAAAATATTTAGAGCAGGAAGTTGAACATCTGCAACTTCCTTGCAAAGAGCTGGAGAAGAGAGGTAAAGAGCACACTATCTTATCACAAATTAGATAAAATGTTAACCGCCAGTGAACTTACACAAGGGTACAAGGAAGTTTAGCTTCCTGTCCTTAGGTTTAAAATTTTGTAAAAGAAAAAATTTAGGGAAATAAATACAAACTTAAAAAAAATGGTAACACTGGAACCTCCC
>PVLA01014627.1:0-29444 GCA_004027455.1 Hydrochoerus hydrochaeris
AACTTGAAGATAGATTTGCAAAGTATGATCGTGAAAGGAAGGATCTCTTAAAAATAACAAGGAACCAGGAAGCAATGATACAAAGGCTAGAAGATGACAAGAGGATTTATAACCTAAGAATAAAATATGTGAATGAAGATGCAGCGACAAATACAAATGAAATAAAAAGTCTATTCACAGAAATAATTAAGGAAAACTTTCCAAACATAGGAAATGGAAGTGAAGTTCAGATAAATGAGGCGTATAGAACTCCAGCCAGCTACAACCACAACAGATCTACACCCAGACATATAATAATCAGGATCCCAGAAATCCATCACAAGAACAGAATATTAAAAGCAGTCAGAGAAAAGAAACAGATTACGTATAAAGGAAAACTTATCAAAATCACAGCAGACTTTGCAATGCAAATCATCAAATCAAGAAGAGCTTGAAGTGAAATACTGCAAGCCCTGAAAGAAAATAACTTCCAACCCAGAATGATGTACCCTGCAAATCTGTCTCTCAAAATTAATGGAGAGACAAGATATTTCCACAACAAAGAGGAACTGGGGGTGTTTGTGACCATCAATCCAACCATGCAAAGAATACTGAAGGACATTCTAGAGAGAGAAGAAAATCACCAAGGTTCCAGGAACAATGGCAAAAAAGGCCTCAAAGAAAGGGGCAGACAGTGGAATGAAGGAGAAAAGTAAACAAACAACAATGACAGAAAAATAGCATAGCAGAGATAAGACAGAGAAGATTGGTTATATCACTGTTTTATCTTGACTGATTTTATTCGAATCTGGTATGCTTGAGAGTGTCGAGTCTGAGAGTAGGGGCAACTATTCTGAAGATGACAGGATTCAATAGGATACCCACTCTGGTTTGAATATTAACTGCCTTCGAAGTCCTATAATGTCTCCAATGTTTAGATTTTACTAATAGTGTAATGCAATGCTAAGTTTAATTATACTATGTTTGATGATATAGACAATTTTATTGAAAGCAACAAGGGACATCATATTAACTACCCTAGATCACTTAGTATTGTGATTTTATATGTCCTTTTCATTTCGTGTTTCTCTAAGAATTTGTATTGTTGACTTGATTTGTTTCTCCCTCTAGTGTAGAGAGGCTAGGTATACATGTAGAAACTTATACATGTGTAGAACTTCTTAGTAGTTTACGAGAATGGATTATAGTTATTGTAAATAAAAAAGTGAGGAAAAGAAAGTATTCTAAAGGATATAACTGCATGTATGTTTGAGTGTGTGGGATTGATAACCATGTTGCTAAATTTTTTGGATGGATGAACAAAACCGATTGCATTCTCACTGTTTGTATGTCCACTTTGTAGGCTTTACTTTTGTAACTTGAAAAACTCCTTTTGGGAAGAAAATATGTAATTGTCAACTAGTGATTTCTTACTGTTTACTATTTTTGTTTTGTTTTGTTTTTGAGGTTTTGTATTATTTCTACCCTCTGTTTCAAATTTTTTCTTTAAATAAAAAAATATATAATGGAGTACTACTCTCCCATAAAGAAGGATATACTTGATATATTTGTTGCTAAATGGATAGACTTTGAGGCCATCCTCTGAAGTGCAATAAATCAGACACATATTTGTAAATATAACATTGTCTCACTGATGTGAGAAACTGAAAATGTAAATAACCAAATTGTACAAGAGATGGTGAAATGGGAAGAAATTGCTCAAAAGGAAAGGGGACCTGGTAAGGGGGAAAGGGATAGGAAGGAAGGGAGAAGAAAAAGTGAGAAATGAAGAGCAAAATGGAATCAAAGTTTTGTAAGTGGGATAAGAGGAGCTGAAGAGAAAGGAGAGTAATGGGAGGGAAAAAATCAAATTATATCATGCACAGGTACAAATTCCCTATGATGAATGTAATCATTGCATATACTTAAATTGTACCAATAAACTTAATGAAATATTAAAAAGCAGTGCCACCCAATTCTCTGCCATGAGATAAAAGTCTTTTCTCCTCCATGATTCAATGCCGTTTTTCTCACTTTCCTTTGGGTCTTCACTGATAGTCTCCTGGTATCTGTTTCAAGAGTTTTCAGCATCTGGCCCCATGGCTCCCAAAGGCAGCGCCACATGGCTTTGGTTTTATTCCAGGAGTGTCCCTTGTTCAGGTTACTGTAGCTACATCACAAACTACCTTGAATCCAGCAAAGGGTAACTAGGACACTCAGTTACTCTGATTTTTTTTCATGGGTTGGAAACTGACTTTCCTTAGCTATCCATTCTCTTTGGGGTGTGTCATGTGGCTGTTAGAGGGATGTAAATGGAGCTGGAGTCATATCTGAGGCTTTCTGACGTAACTGGATATTGACATCAATGGCCTGGAATCTCAGTGTTACCTGACCATGTTGCCTAGGTTTTATTTTAACACAGTAACTGGCTCTAGGAGCAAGTTCCACAAGAGAAAACCAGAAAGATTATTGCATTCTCTGGATCAGCCTCAGATGTTATACGTCATCACATTTATATAATTTGGGGTCAAGTATATACTTTGGGGTCAAGCCAACTCCACCTGGCTTCAGGGGGCAGCATGGAGTGCCTTGTCCAGATGGAGGAGGGTGAGGGCACAGGGGGAGACAGGTTAAGTGATGAGCCACTATGCCATGAAGTCTTTGGAAGAAGGAATCTGCCATTTACCACAAAATGGCAACTGTACATGTTACCAACTAGTAATAGGAAAGCATAATGAAAAAATTATAATGATATTAAAGTAGTTTACACTGTGTGGAGGGAAAACAGCTTAATGTATTTTTATTAAAAATAAAAAATCACAATAGTGTTTGTAAAACTAATTACATCAATATTTTGATGTTTGAAGATAGATCTAATGAAATGCATAATAGCTGCTCTGAGGAGAGTAAATGTTTTACAATATATGAGAAAAGTTATATTCAGGGGACAAATAGACTTCTTTTGGAGAGATACAATGGCCCGAATAAGAAAAGAATGATCACTTTCTGAACTTCTAAGATGTAGTTATGATAGGCCATCATATCAAACAGCTGAATTTTAACTCTCTTTTAAGTGTTTTCCTCTGTTGTTAGTGATCTTATTTTAAGATAAAGCACATAAAAATTAAATTAAAACTGATTACCTTAAGTGCAGAAGTTATTGGGCACAATTATTGTGCTTTCAAATACACATGAAAAAAATTTTCACATTTGCTTGTGGGAGAGGAGAATGAGACTAGATTAGTGCACTGGAAATGATTGGAATTTCAAGTTTATCTCTGTCTTGTATCAGAAACTATTTAAGGGAAAATCACATGAGTTTCAAACTGATGGCTATCTTCAAGAATGCTTTTTCTGATCTCCCTCTATGAATTTAACTTACCCTTCTTAGTGACTCTGTTTGTAGCCATCCCTAGCTGTTCTTTTCTTTACATCTTTAAAGAATTTAAGAAAGAAAAAAATACTTATTTTATGTTGAATGTGTGGAAAGTGCTATACGGGTCTCTTTTTTTATTCCTTTAATACATTACCTTATTTTTTTTCTCTCAAGGTCCACTGTGGTATTCATCATTTTGTCTTGGAGTTTGTCTATGGCATGATTTTATTTAATACTTTCATGAAATTGAATATATATATATTATATATATAATATATAGATAGATATCAGAACGAATAGCTATATCTACCACCCAACTTAAGAAATATGTTGTAAATAAAATCGAAGTCTTCTATAAACTTCTCTATAACTCTGTTTCTCTCTTAATCCTATCAAAGAAGTAATTATTATGAGTTCATTATACTGTACATGAAACCATTTCATATTGCTTTCCATATTTCAAAATTCATGATTGATATCTCCTCTTTTTTCATGAAAAACATTTACTTTCATCTATGTTAATACAGAAAGGGTTAATTCATATGTGGGGTTTTAAAAAAATTTTATTTAAAGAGAAAAAAAGCAAAACAGAAAAAGGGGCAAAAACAATACACAATTTCAGAAAACAATAAACAGTAAGAAATCACTAGTTGATAAATTACATACTGTCTTCTTAAACATAGTTGTTCAAGTTACAAAATTAAAGCATACAAGGTGGATATTGAAACAGTGAGGCTGCAAACAGTTCTGTTTAATGATCTAATAAAAACTTAGCGACATGGTTATCAATCCTACACATTTAAACATAAATGCAGTTATATCCTTTAGAGCACTTTCTTTTCCACCTTTTGCTTTTTAAGTCCATTATCTATTTAGTTATATCCTGTTTCAGGTTGCTCAGTACCTTACTGACCTGTTTTGTTGTTGTTATTTTCTTTTTAATCACCTTATAAAGTTGCTTTGTTTTTGAGTTTCTCCTCATCCATGCCCCATGGATCAGCTTTGGTAGAGTTGGGAATTTTTTGGAGGTATTTTGTTACTTTGTTATCTACTTTTTTTTTTTTTTTGATGGTAGCAGAACAAGACAGAACAAACCCATGCGAGGCAGTGCAGGGAAATTGGCACAGAACCTCAGAGCAGGTCACCAGGACAATAGCATCAGGCACAACAGTACATCCCGTTCTGTTCACATTAGCTGTTCTTTCAGTCAGGTAGAGCAAAATGGAAGGAAATACCAAGCTTATAAAAACATAATATTGAATAGAGCAGTACCATTAATCAGAACTGAGCAAAATGTGATAAAATATTTGCCTTCAAAGAGATGGTAGAAGGAAATCCCCCTTACTTGCCACACTACATACATTCATCCTCCCAAGAGATACTCAGACCTCTGGCTCCCACTTGCTGACGGGGTAGGGGGAATGGATCGATGTCCAATTCTTAGCCCGTGCACTGGAGGCTCCCAACGGCTTACCAGAGTGGCTAGCTGGCAGCCTGTTCTCCCAGTGCCCCAAGTTCCAACATGATGCAGAGCTCAGGAAACACTGATAGTTCTCACCCTCCATATGTGTTTGACTATGTATAAGCTGCATAATATTTATTTATCAATTTTTAAGATAATTACATCATTTGGTAGTTTTCTCTGGCACTATCCATGCTGCTGTGAAAACTTTAGACATTACTTACTGGATTTTGTCTAGGACATAGGGTCAGAATACAGTCCTTATTCTCTCTAAATATAGTTTCCATTTTTTGTTAAATCAACATTTGTTTTAGGCATTATTATGAGTATAAAATGTGATTCATAACATAGTGAACCATAGTTTGTTTTTTCTTACTAATTACGATGACTAATAGTGATTCATCAACTTGACTGGATTAAGAAAGGCTGGTAGATTAGCAAAGCACACTTTGGTGCTTTTGGAGGTATTTCGAGGGATAACTGGGGTATAGGTCGGCAAACCGTGGGGGAAGACTCATCCTGGTCATGGGTGGCACCGCCAAATTGGCTTTAGCAATAAGTTTTAGCTAGAAGGGAAAGGCAGGTGTTGGCAAGTTAACAGTATCTCTAGTCTACTTGAGTGAGGGCATCTTCTGTTGCTCTCATTTTTGGGCCTCTGTTTCCAGTCTTTTCAGTTTTCCTATGCAGGCTCATACTGATGACTTTGCATTAGGCACCAAGATGGAGTTGCGTCTGATCCTTCTTTAGCAGCTACTAAATTCTCTGGTTCTTCAGTCTTCAGACAGCCATTGTGGGCTCTCCTGTCTCTGAATCTGTAACCCTACCTAATGAGTCCCCTGCACAGTTATGCATTATTTTCTATCAATTTTTTTTCCTCTAGAGAACTATAACTTATAGACTGCTTTTTACCACTGTTAATGTGGGGTAGGGAAATAGGTGAAAATTGTTTCTAGTATAGTTTGTAGTTTTTTAAAAGCACACAAATGGCACTCTGATAAAAATTTAACTTGACAATGTAAAAGAAAAACCCGTCAGAGGGAAGATTTAAAAAAAAAAAAAGGAGAGAAGAACATAATTTGCTCTGGATTTTTTTTGTTGTTGTTGTTAAGTCTCAGTTTACATGTATCTTTCATGACCCTTCATGGGCAATGACTTGGAGAATTGGTTTTCAGTTCAGTCCTCTCAAGATAACTGGAATGTTTCTCTCTTTATAGCCTGATAGAGTTGTTCATGGAAGTTCATACAGGAGACAAAAATTTTTATTAGACAAGCAAAACTATTGCAAAACATGGTGACAGATTGCAAAAAATGATAACAGATTGCACCCAAAACAAAACAAAGGAGATCTGAATTTGAACTAACTACTGGATGAAGTTAGCAGGAGGCTGGTAAACATGGTGGTTAGAGCGTTTGTGTTTGCTATTTGACAGCTCATTACAGTTAAGTGAACACCCTCTTCAAAGACTGTGAGGCAGGAGCACTATGCTACTTTGTGATGGTATTTTGAATAGTTTGCTTCTAAGTCCTCAGCAAAGACATTACTAGGTTGAAAGTGGCAAAAGGCTGAGAGGAGTTAGACTTGAAAGAGATGGAGGAAGAATTTAAGAAGTTTTGTAACAAGGTATGTGTTCCAAGAAAAGAGAATCCAGGGGGCATATCTAAACTCAGGAAGAAACTTTACTGAAGTTTACCAAGGTCAGCGGAATATTAAGGCCATCTTTTGGTCATTAAAGAATTTTCTATTACTGAATACTCATTCAAAAACTTGGGTGGTGGGAATGCAATTAAACTTCCATTATGCCTGAGGATAACTATCGTTGTTTAGTAGATGGAGTGGATAGCGCTGGCAAATATTCTGCAATGTGTGGAATCGACTCACATAATAAAAGAGTTGTCCTGCTGCAAACATCAATAGTGTACCCGTTGAGAAATGCTGACATTAGTGCTTTCAATGAACATATTTGAAGTTTCTAGCACTAAAAAGCTTAGTGGGTAAGTGGTGATTGCTGCTTCTGTCTCAAATATGAAGAGTGATTTCCTAAGTATAAAAGATTACAAAGTTTCTGATTTTCTTTGGCAAAAGGCACAAAAATGTACAGCAGATCATCCTGAGAAATATTATTTGATTGCTCACAATTCCTGGAGTTTAAAGCAATTAGCGATTATTTTACCAAATGATTAATGAAACACCAAACAGTTTTTTCAGCAGTACTAGGGATTGAACTCCAGGCCTTCAGACTGAGCTATGTTTTCAGCCGTTTCTCAGCTTTACTTTCTACTTTGATATAGGCTCTCCTGAAGAGGCTAACTTGCTCAAGTTGGCCTCAAGCTTGAGACACTACTGCCTCAGATTTCCGGAATACTAGATTACAGATGTGTCTCAAACATCCAGCTCTGAGCCCCAAATTGATTGAAAATTATGTATTAATTTTTATTGGTTTGTTTCTTATCTTTAAAAGAAGTCTGAGTTCCCTTTCTTCATAAATAAAGACACATGGGGTAAATAATATCTGAGGTATATGCTTGCAATTCTGTCAGCTCATGGTCATATTCCAAAAATAGGATTTGTGTAGAGTAATAATTTGTTTATACTGTATTTTTCTCTGCTATCAATCTTTTTAGTTATGCTATTAAAATATACTTCTATCTGTGAAGTATCTCAGAAGTTTGATTATATTTGAGTAAATGTAAACTGAAAAATATCATAGACTGCTACTTTGCTAGGTGATTTACAAACTAGATTACAATATATACTGTTATATGTAATTAGAATGTTTGATCTTTTACTTATGACTGACATGGTATCTTAGATGCATACACGATATATTTATAACAAATCTATTTGCATTATATTTCTGAGTGTTGAATATCCTCCACTTGACTATAGTATTCAACAAACTTCCGTGGCCCTGTGTCTTATTTTATGCCTCCCTTCTGCGGCAAGCAGAATAATTGCTTCCAAATTTGTACATGCTCCAGTCCTTGGAAGCTGTAAATACATTATTTTATAAGGCAAAAAAAGACTTTGCAGGTGTGATTCAAAGTATAGAGTTTAAGAGAAAGAGATTATCCTGGGTTATTCAAAAAGGATCAGTCTAAACATATGAACCTTTAAATGAGAGAACTTTTCTTGTTGATGATGATGAAGTGAAATTCACCATTGTTAGTTTTTAGGAAGGGGGTAATGAACCAGAGAATGTGACAGCGTGTAGAAGGAGAAAAGTTTAACAAGCCAAGGAAATGAATACTCACTGAAAGCCTTCAAAGAGGAAGACTGCATGGTCTAAATCTTGACTTTTTATGCCAGTGAGACTCACACTAGATTTATAATCTTACCACTGTGAAATAGTAAATAATAATATAATAAATAGTAAATGCTCCCAAGTTTGTGATAATTTGTTACAGTAGCAGAGAAAAACATTAACTCAGAATTCTCACCTGACCCATTGCCGTAGGGCTTCTATCCTCACTAGTCTACTTACTTATTATCAAAACCATCTTTGATCTTCATGTTACCCTAGTCTCTTAACTGCTCCTTTAGCAATATGGTATTTCATCATTTTCCCTTATTAAAGAAACTATTATTTTTGATTTGAAGTAAAAAAATTCACACACCTCGTTTTCTTCCTATTCCCAGGTCCTACATATGTGATTTTACTGTTATATTGCCATGTCCATATGTGTATATGAAACTCCTCACACTCAGCTCTGACATCCGACTGCCTTTTTACCCCTCTCAGCTGGCTGTCTAACCATCTAGCAAACACTGCATCAAAGCAAAATTCTAAGTTTCTGTGCCAAATGCTCTCCCACCTATTCAGTTTGTGGAGTTAAACTCCTTGGAGTGACTGTGGATTTCTTTTTTTTTTTAAACTATTTCCATCACATTCAATCCTTTAGAAAATACTATCTGCCTTAACTACCCTCTGTTCACCTCTCTTTCACTGTTCCAATTCAAGTCGTTGCCACCACCTGCCTGGACACTGCCAAAGGCTTCCAGAGGTTCCTTTGTTTCTGCTTTTTCCATTACTTTTGCTATATGTAAAATCCATTTTTCACATAGCTGTTAAAGTGATTTTTAAAAATAAAATCTGAAAAGCAGAATCACTTCCCTATCCTCTAATGGAATCACATTTCATTTATAGTGTTATTCAAACTCTAAGTTTGATTATTAGCTCACATTATATAAAATCTGCTATTTTTATGACTTCATGTCATAGAACTCTAGTTAGCAGTTAAATACTAAAGTGCAGATGGGCCTTAAAATTATTGTCTCACCTGCAATTGTTCCTCAGATCTTAGTGAGGTCTTTGTATCATCCTAATTTCACTCTCAGGATGAGGAGGCCTTCTCTAGTCACGAAATGTACTGGAGTCATCTGGTCACTCTCATATGCTCTCTCATTTCTCTGCATAGAGTTGATGTCTTTTTTCCTCTTTTTACATGTTGATCTGTGGCAGCTGGTGTCCTTCATCCCCTGGTGGGTGTAACTCTGGATACAATGCCCATCACATAATATGGCACCATGTGGTGTCCCCTCATCAATGAAATGTCTCTAAATCTCAAATTATTTTCTGTGTAAGGCCTGTGAACCATAAAGCAAAGTAACTCAAATGTGTACAATGCTTTGATAATATCTATATAAATACATTGATACTCTGAACCAAAATCATTATCACTAAAATAAAAATAAGTGTCAACTTTTGTCAACTAGATGTCACGGGAAAGGGTCAGATAGAGTACTG
The DNA here is from genome assembly GCA_004027455.1 of Hydrochoerus hydrochaeris. Lineage (NCBI taxonomy): Eukaryota > Metazoa > Chordata > Mammalia > Rodentia > Hydrochaeridae > Hydrochoerus > Hydrochoerus hydrochaeris. Next base: position 9,563 of record PVLA01014627.1, read on the forward strand.
CATATTCCAACTTCATTTCTCTTGGTCTTTTCCCCTACTTTGTAGAATGGCCAGGTGAAGATCACAGTTCCCTGAGCACCACAATTCAGTGCACTACTACTAAGATGCTTTGTGAGGTGCTGGTAATGTGGCGCTGGCTTCTTTTTCCTCTTCCGCTGCATGTGTTGTGTAACATTTCAATGAAACCAGTCCGGACAGTTGGTGGAATCACCGACCTCCTTGCAATTTAGGAAAAGCTAAGTGACAGTCTTCACTTGTGGGAAAGTTCTTCCGTTAATGCTAAGTAAGTTCAATGTTCAGAAGTATTTCCTAGGTCTCTGTTTTGATAAATGCAGGCAAACTCTATTATAAATACCAAATCTGCTTGTTCACTTTTTGTATGCTCTCATGTTACTAATTTAACATCATGGGTGTCATGATTTTTGAATGGAAATTGTTTGCCAATTTGTGATTGCAATTAAGATTGTGTGTGCCATAGGATGAAGGGTAACTAGTAACTTTAAGAAGTATTTTTTTGTATAAGATACATATTTTTAATTTACTTTACAATATATTAGTTTTTAAAAAATGCAATATTCATGAGAATTCACACATTTTCACAGAAAGATTCCTGAATGTGGAATGAAATAAATTGCTTTTAAAATTTAGTGACACTTGTTTACATGCTGATAGAATTAGTGATACCTATGAATAAAAGTTTCTTTCCAGAATATTATCTCCATTGCAAGATATTTAATAAAATAGGAGGAATATGGTCAAAAAATTATTTTTAGCATATCATGAAATTTATTAGTTGCTAACATCAAACAAGACCAAATAGCACATGAAAGTGCTGAGGAATTTGATTTTAAATTGTTGAATAGAGAAAGAAGATGTCCTGGAAAATGAAAGACGATGCTATCATATTGCCCCATGAACCCTGTAAACTGCTAACTGGAAAATACAAGACTGAAGCCCAACAGGGCCATGCGACTATCGACTTTATAAACATGTGTTGAAGGTTGTATGTGTCACTGCTTTAAATCCTAGACTCATATCTCATAGAAATGTGATCACTTTCCACCCCATCCTAATTTGTATTTTCTACTACCATGAAGACTTGGCAAAGTTATTCTTTTGTTCCTAATCTGATATTTTCCCATAATAAATCTAAGGTCTCAAACTTGGTACTTGCTTCCTTGGTGACTATGATTCCTGGGTTGGGAGTAGTAATGAACGCATCAAATTCCCTGAAGATACTTAAGAATAAGGAAATTTCCTGGCTTTCCTTTCTGAGATGGACACAGCTCATGGTAGTAGAAGCACTTATAATGTTTTCTGGCAAGCAACATTATATTGAGGGGCATTACTTGAGTTTTGCAATCAATAATTCATGTCTAACATTACATCTTCTATATTTTTTCTGCTTTAATCTGCAATTGGATTATTTTAAAGTAAATCCAAACACCTTACTAATTCATCTATAAAATTCAATATGTTCTTTTAAGACATGGATGGACTCTAGCTAAAAACTATTTCTACAATGCCATCATCCCACTCCAAAATATTCTGTAGCTTTGCATAAGCAAGACGTGTCCAAATTTCCCTTATGATTGTGTACATTTCCTGTACTTTTACCTCCTTTTCCCCTTTTCCTTTCCCTTTTTTCTTTTTAATGTTCTGGGTACTGAACCCAGGGCTCAGTCATGCTAGCCATGCACTCTACCACTGTTCTGTGGTCCCAGATATTTTTGTTTTGCTTTGAGACAGGATCTCCTGAAGTTACTCAGTCTAGTCTGAAACTTGCCATCCTCCTGTCTGAACCTCACAAGGAGCTGGGATTACAGATATGTGCCAATATATCTGATTTTTGTTGTTAAAAGTGTTCACTTAAACTGGTTGATTCATCTCTTAAGCTATTTTTAGTTTATATTAACAGTAGTTGTCAGTCACTTAGCAATGGAACATGGAAAGCTTTTTTCCTATACTTGTATTTTGTTTCCCTAATCTAAAAATTAAATTAACTGACTTAGTTTTTTAACAGGAATACAAAATAGTAAATAAAAACAAATTCCAGTTTAGCTATAACTGCCAAATTATCTACAAATGGAATAGCCTAGAAAAGCAGAATTTCTGAAGTTAGAGAGTGAAAGACAGGTGGAGATTTCCGATCTTTTCAATATTTAATTGATTGCTGTATTTCAAATCAGATAATATACTGCCCATGCAACTCCACCCTCCTCTCTTTTCTTCAAGTCCCATGGCAACTCCTGACTGTCAGTAAGGTTTTCCCGTTGTTTCTCCTCCCTTTCTGTTTCCTACCACAATTAGCTTTCTAAACCTCTAGTATGTTTGAGGAATTTATTCCAATTAACTGGGGTCAGAAGGTGATGTTTCAAATGTCTCTATCATAGCCAGATATTGAGATGCCCATGGTAATTCCATTCTTATTAAGTGAGCTGGGCGAAAGAAGCCTCTAGAAGTGTGGGATACGCAGATTAATAACCCATTTTCACAGTGTGTGTTTTCAGAGGAAAAAGGAGGCTTAGAATTAAAGAATGGGTTGACTTTCAGGTTCAAGTACCATCTAGCAACATACCAAAATCAAGCAGACAGTGGGTCCCAGGTAATGGTTCTCAACAGCTGCACACCTTTCATGTGACTATTCCTCTCCTGTAATTATGGCCAGAGTTCAGCCTGACAAATTCTTTCTTCTAGATTCCACAGCCACCTTTCTCCAACTTTCTGTTACCCCCCCCATAACCCATATTTTCTATGAAAACATGCTACAGACAGGTTATTTTTACCGTGAACTACCAAAAAATAAGTCTTTATTTCATATTTTTGCTTTTAGATGCTGCCTCTTTTAGACTAGGCACAGATAAAGTAAGAGCAGAATTTCTTTTCATAGTTTTTAGTTATCCTTGATCAAATTTGAGTCTCTCTACAAATTTCTGTTTTTAAACCCACCATGCCAGAGTTCTTAAGAGTTTTGTTGTCTTTTTTCTGCTGTATTATTAAAATTTATTGTGTATCTGTTTGTCTAATGACATAAGTTTTTGATGTAACACGCTTTGTTGTATTACCGTGATTATTAGAAAAGACACAAACCCCACCATTTATTGAACATGTACTATTTGCTGGTTTGTTTGGCATATTTCACTTTTTAATGCATACTTACAAAATTATTTCTTGTAATCCTTATCATCTCTCAGGGGCACATAAATATCTTTATTCAGGTGAGAAAATCCAAGTTAAGAAAGAGTAAGTAACTTGGCAGGGTTACAGAATAGGAAATTGTAGGGGTGGTTTTTGACATCATAAATGTCTAATTGCAAACCTCATGATTTTCCCTGGTCTTTTATTTCAAGCTTTCTCTACTCACAGAAAACATCACAGACTTTGGAAAAATCTGTCTTCTCTTATCTGTGCATTCTTGTACGGTATAAAATGTCTTACATGTGCACGAATTTGGCAAGCAGGAAACTGCTGCTATAAATGCCAACTACAATTCCACAGGATATTTGTAGATTGGGTAAATGGCAAAATTTAGCTTTTAGTATGTCTAAAAGGGAACTCAGTATCATAGTCTATCTTCTGACATTCTAACAAAAATAGAGAAATGTATTTTTAGAATATAAATGTGTCCTTGCAATATGTTGCCAGCAACCCTTTTTGGAGTTACATTTTTTAAAATGCCCCTATAAAAATTTACAAATTGCCTCTGGCACTGGTGACATGAAGACAAGCCTTGAACTTAATTGCTCTTTGCTTACCTCAGTCACATGTCATCACTATGAAGTAGAGCCCTGGATTCTTTTTCCGTAGGCATCTCTAAAAGTTGAATTCAGTTTTTCATAGCTATGAGGATTAAATTATGTCCTTTAGTAAGCATGGAGCTGCTACTAATTTTAGAGAACACTCTATCCGCAAGCTACCTTTCTCTTTTGTATTATTTAGTTGTCCGCCTTAGTATAACTACAATGAATGACCGTGATGAGGAAACATTTAGAACAAAAACTATCGTATCTTTCCAGTTGGCAACATAGTAAAAACAGGTAAAAGACTGCTGGGTAACCATCAATGGAAAGACAGTGTATTAATGGCTAAATATAAATTGTGGAGGTTAGTCTAGAAATGTACTCATTCCAGTGTCTGCAAAAATAATGGTGAGTTTCAAACAGAAAGTGGGAAAATTAATTATTAAATCTGTCTGCACTCATAAAGACCTCCCATCTAAACAATAAATATTTCAAGTCGTATTTTGACCTTTCTTGCACCTCTCACACAGGCTTCTTTCTTTTACAAAATGTTACAGAGAATGGAAGTGTTGTCAATTAAGTAAAAAGGGTGTTTGCATCAACCTTTTCCTGTGTGGAATTTAATGACATTTTAAGGTTAAAGTAAAAGTCAAACATTGATTTTTTTTAGTGTCTTCCCCTAATGCAGCTAATGAATAGAGAGATTCCAATAAAAACCTTTTAATCCTCTTTAAACCTTCCAGTAACAAAAGACCTATTTTTTAATTTAATTTTTATTGCCAACTTTTTCTCCATTGACAAAGGTTTAGCACCAAAAGAAACATGAAGTCAAGATGACCTGGGGAATTCAAATCTTGAAAATCTTGACAATGCTGTGTTCTAAAATAAAATTAATTAGATGAAGCAAATGTATTCATAGATCTTTCAGAAATCAGGAGTCTGGAAATTCAAAATTCAAGGAATGTTAAGATTGAATACTTGTAATTTTTTAGTATATAGAAAAGATACTTGGATTTCTCTGACTTTTGCTAAAGGATGCAATAAACAGGATAATTATTTTCTACCTAGTATTTACGGTATAATCGATAACATCAGGATTAGTATAATGAAAAACAATAAAAAAGTATATGAAAATATATACAAAGAAGGTGCAATATTTAGTAAACAAGGATCTCACACTTCATACCAAAAAAAATAATAAAAGGTAAACTAGTGAAATATTACAGTTTCCTATTTCACAGACAGTTTGTGTGCAGAGGGAAGCCAGCCAGATTCTGTGAACAAAATTCAGACTCTTAACAATCCTGATGGTTGAACACTCCATTAGAATTCTAAAAATATTTCCTCTTCCTCCTTTGATAAGTGATATGGACTTGGGTTTCTTATATGTAATGGCATCACATTTTCTACCAGAAAATTATGTTTACATTGCTTTTTTAGTCATAATAGTGGTAATATTTATACAGTGCAGGTAGAATGAAGTCAAGGTTGTCGTAATAAATAATATGGCTAATTCTAGGACATTTAAGTAGGAGAAACATTGGTATTTTATAAACAGAATTAAATGCAACAAAAGCAAGCATCCCTTTCATGCTAATGCTTTACATGAATGCTTGTTCTGTGGCTGTAGTTGGGCAGGAAAGTGTTTAAGCACAAACAACCTGACTTCGTTATGAGACTTCAGGAAACAATTTAATCATTTTGCACCTCCATTTTTTCTAATTTATATTATGTTCCTTCACTGTTAAATACTGTTTCTAGTTCTAAAATCATATATCTTTTGATTTTAATTAAAAATCACAAAGCAAGAAATAACAGTCGACATAAACAAACACAAAGGATAATTTGTTGGATAACTTTTAGACAAGGAACTACCTAGTATTTATTCAGCTTATCAACAGGGAAAGGTCATCACTTCTCAAGTGACTAAAACATGGAAGAATAAATTAAATTTAGTGCTGCCGAGGTGAGCACTAAATTAAGGTTTTTGATTTAAGATGCAGAAAAGAAATGAAATGTGATTCTGAAGATTTGCATAAGCTGTGTTTTTGGGTTTGTTTTCTTTTTCTCTCACCTTCAAAAACGTGTTGCTATTGCTCAATCCATTTTTTTTTTAACCAGGGAGAGTCTTCATCTGAAAAACACCAAAAAGTTCAATTCTGCACCAAATTGTTTCAAAAGTTTCTCTATCCCTAGTGTTTTCCAAGATTTCCAAAGTCTTACAAGGACTGAAAGTAAAACAGCATTGAGAGACACTTAAAGGAAAACGGCAGTAAAAGTATTTGCTCTAATTAAATGAAAGTCTGAGGTGCTGAACATGTCAAGACTTGTAGAAAAACTGGGAGTGTATAGATAATTTTAATGTTTATTTGTTCATTCATAAATTTAGTGACTCCTTCATTCAATGAAGATCTATTAAACAAGTACTATATCCCAGACCCATTCCTGGTAAGGGGAGGACAAGCCAGTTAATCAACTTGGGAAATTTTTTGCTTATAGAGATAGACTGATAATTGTTGTATGCAATTTAGGTTCTGATGGAGACAAATTCATCTTGTTACAGAAACACAGTAGAGGGACATCCTAATATATCAGAGGAGTGATTAGCACAGGCTTTGAAGAGGTAACATTTAAACTGAATCACAAATAGTCAATAGATGTTAGTCAATGCAAAGGGCTGGGGGCTGTATTGGAATGGATTTAAGGCACAGAATAGCATATATGAAAATTATTGGAAGAGAGGTTTTGATTAACTGATTACCAGGTTTCAATTCTCTGTATTGGTTATGAAAGATTTCACATTTTTTTTTATCAGTACTCTATAGAGATGTGTACATAGTACACTCAAAACACCAGGATGACTTACTCTGAATGAAGAACAATGTTCTTGGCTAATACTATGAGTAGAGTTATACATTCTCCCCAACACATGGTCAGAGGATTGGGAGCAGTACTATACTTAATGTTTATTTTGTATATGCTGTGCTTAGTTTAACAAGCATTTGTTAGAGGCAAGGTAATTTTCCGGGTGTATTTTATCTACCAAAACATTTTATACTCAATATTCTTAGCCAGTGGGGATTCTGTTATTAAAATCATTCAGATTTTGGTAGAGGAGAAGATTAAGCACAACTGTGTCACTTGATTGGCTTAGGAAGGACACTTCTGGGTATGTCTGAAAGGGCTGTGGACTTATGACCTTGGGTACTGTGGTGCTGTGTCTGGTCTCACTCTGCTCCTATCCAGTGCTGTCCCTCTGCTCTGCTTCCTTTGCTCTGCCCTTTCCTTGTGACATTTCTGCTTTGGAGCCAGCTGACAATGGACTGAATACCAGAGAAGGTGAGCTAAATTAAATCTCTCTCTCTTTAAATTGTTTGGTGTTTATGTTTTGCCTAAGTGTTGGGAAATTTATTACAGAACATTGGTAGTATAGATATAGGGCTGTTGCTGTACCTGTGATTCTGCCATTTGATTTAGAAGCCTTTGGTACTGGTTTGCAGAAGAAATTTGGAAATTTTTGGAGATGCTAGATAGAGAAGCCCTAAAAAAATATAAGCAGAGCCTGATGGATGATTCTGATCAAACCTCAGAACAGAATGCTCATAGCAATATGGACAGTAAAGGCCAAGCAACTGAGGCTTCCGTGGGGTATGTGGACTTTGTTGGTAACTGAACTAGAAGTTGTATGTGTTACACTCTTACAAAATAGTTGTCTGTGGTTTGCCTACCTCCTGGGACTTTGATTAAGTGTAGTGGATTAATTAGTCTAGAGAAAATTCAGGCTGTGGCATTGGTATTGCTGGATACTTTTAGCCAGATTTATAGTGAGAAATTTGGAGCAAAAAGCAAAACAAAACATTTTGAAAAAGTTAAAGTTTTGGTCCAGAAAAAAGACTGTGTACAGTTGGAACCAAAGGAGGTATGGGTCTGAAGAGATTAGTGCCATTAAAACGAAATGAAGAATGCTTTACAGAAATATGAATAAAGATATCTACAGGGCATTTCTAAATCAGTAATATCCCACCAATAACAGGCTCTAGGATTTTGTTTTTAAGAGATTAAAAATAAAGAAATAAAAACAAAACAAAATGTAGAAATGGTATAGGATTTCACTTGAGAAGAGAGACCTGTACATCTGCTTGAGAAAGGTCTTCAGAGGAATCAGTTCCTCAGGATGATTTTATCTGTGTTCAACCAGCTGGTGATAGAAAATCTGCTCTAGCATCCTCCAAGGTGGCCTGGCTGCCGCTTCTGTTTACAGCAGACAATGGCGTCATTCACGTGATGCTGTGTGTTCAATGGCACGTGGAATGCAAGCATTTTGAGGTCAAGGACACTTTTACCCACGTTTCTAAGGAAGGCCTGGGAGGCAGGCAAGGCCTCCTCAGTTGGCAGTGTGCGAAGCTGTAGGAATGAACCCAAATGTGTAGCAGATACTCCAGGAAGCTGGAGATGACAGGAATATTGAATGTCTGCTGAGGAAAGCTGCAGGTCATGAATGGAACCAGTCCAAGAAAGAGGTCTCGTGGGCCACTACTAGAAAGGCCTTAGGGACGGGGCCTCCCAACTCTGCTGGAACTCACATTTTACCAGCATGTGCCCCAGATGCCAAATATAGAGCTATAAGACTTAATGTTTGTCTTGCTGAGTTTCACTCTTTCATGGATTGGATTCTTTTCTCTCCTCTTATTCCCTTTAGGAATGAGAATGTTTATCCTGAGCCATTATATCTGGGAATCATGTTATTTTATTTTAAGATTTACCAAGTTACGTAGATAAGAGCATGCCTTGAGTCTCAGAAGAAATTTGGACTTTTGAAAAATGCTGGAGCTTTTGAAATTTGGGGGAAGGATTATTGTGTTTGCAGTTGCATGTAAGGTAGTTGTACTTTGTTAGGTGGAATTATAAGTTTTTTTTGTGAATTAAATATGGTTTAAGGAGCTTTGCTTGAGTATCAAGTTGACAAAAGGCATAGTGTAACAGTTAAGCTTGATTATGTCAACTTAATTAGCAGGAAGTGGGGAATTGGTGGAGCACACTTCCGGGTTCGTCTGGGAGGGTCACGCAGGCTTGACCTTGGGTAGGATATCTGGTCCTCTGTACCTCTTCTCTAGCGCTGTTGCCTTGTCCTGCTTCCTGGCTGTCACGAACAGGACATTTGTGCTCTACTCGCCCTGCCACCGTGATGTTTCTGCCTTGGAGCCCGCATAAGAATGTTCAGTCAAGTTTGGCTGCCCCTGATTTAAGCTGCAGGTGTCAGGTACTGTGTCTCTCAGTGACAGAAAAGCTAACACGTTAGAATTTAATTCATTTTAATTAAGATATCGAAGTTCCACTTTCATGTTGACCATCAGTCAAGGTGCCTTCAAGGCTTGCTTTGCCACATGGACGCCTTCATCTTCATCGTCATCTCTCAAACTTGCCTTCTATGGGCTCACGTGACGAGATCTGGGTCATTTAGGATAATCTCCCTAATGGAAGGGCACTACTTGGGGGACTTAATTTTATTTTCAAGTCTCTGCTTAGTGGCACCTAGAGGAATGGTTCGTTGAGTAACAGTAAAGGCATATTTGCATAAAGGGGAGAGAAACACCATGATTCAGGTTAGAATTATACCACATGAATCACATTACTAAGATGTTTCCCATTACTAGAACCTACCACAGAATAACTATGGAGAAGTTCTATTTCCTCTAGTGGCCTGGGCCACTCTCTGTCTTCAGAAGTCTTCTGTAGGGCAACTCTTGAGCTGTCCCTGCATCCGCTGTGGATCAATGTTTCCATGCAAAAACTAGGAGAGCTCAACATTCCTCAATTCAACGAAATCTCAAGGCATATTGTCTTGGCTCATTTTTATATCCCTTATCCTGCCTAGACACCTTACATATTAAACAACAACAACAACAACAACAACAACAACAAAGATTTTGCCTGCTAAACAAAGGCTTCAGAAAGTAGGTAAGATAAAATTTAACACTGATAAATTCAAAAAATGTTTCTGAGTGCTGGGAGTGTTGGTCCATGACTATAATCCTAGCCTTTAGGAGGCTGAGGCAGGAGGACCTCCATGAGTTTGCAGTCAGGCTGGACTTTGTAGTGAGTTCAAGGCCAGTATGTACTACAATGTGAGACCTTACCTCAAAAATCTAAAAATAAGGTTTCTTAGATTACAAATATTAGTGAAAATTCATGTTCATATATGGTGGCTACTTTTTTCTTTTAGTGGACTTATCACACAACATGGAAGTATTCCTACTGAGGTGAAAGATTTTATTCAGTCAGAAATTAAAAGAAAATTTAACATAAATGATAGTTGATCATTCCCTACTGTCCCTCTTTGAATTTATATAGGTTCTTCCCTAGCAAATGACTTACAGAACTGTTTTGGTTCTCCACATTCTTACTATCCGGGTCTGACTAAGAATACCTGCAACTACCTTGGCATCCCTACAGAACTAACAAATCAGAATCTCTAGGACTGAGATTCAAGAATTCATCCGAATTTCTAATGAGCTTTCCAAGTATATATAATCTGATTTCAGGAGTTGAGATTATTAAGAATATTTCTAATGCATTTTAATGTACTAATCACGGCTTGACTTCTAAAAGGTACTCAAATGAGGCAGAAGAAGCATATAGGGAAGTTAGACATGTAGGATGTTCCAGGTCATACAGGACAGAGCAAGACCCTGTCTCAAAAACAAAAACAAAACAAAACAAACAACAACAACAAAAAAAACCCAAACCCAACCCTCTTCATAAAATCAGAAATACAGATCAAAACTCTGTGTTTAAACTCTGAATCATCTTTCCATTTGGAGTATGTGCCAGTGGCTTAGTGTAGTTATCTACTATCAAACAACATAAGCCTGAGTCACGTTACGACGATGTTATCAGTATTATCTTGCAGGAGGAATTATTTTACACATAATCCCAACCTATTTTCTTATTTTACAGAAAGGAAAAAAAAAAGAGTAATATGTTTAAGGGATTTAAATTTAGATCTTTAGTGGAGACATGGTCACTTGAAAGCAGTGCACAAACTTTGAAGTTTAGGGATCTTTCTAGTTTACCACATTGTTACATTTTAAATAAGTCTGTCCAAAATTAAAGCATGTCTCATAAAGACAACTATTAGAATTTAAAACAATTACTGATAACCATGCTTTCATCTTGATGGGTATACTGTACGTTTACTAAACTGACTCATCTTTAGACCTGGGATCTCTTCTGACTCATTTCTTAACTCATCTGGGATCTGTGTAGTTTTAAAATAGCTTAGACAGACACACAGTGCTTTGGTTTGGGTCCAGTAAAGCAGCACCAATATGGAGGGCTTCATTTCCTTCCAGCATTTGAATATGTCATCCTTTGTGTATGTAAAGCCTCAATTTATTTTATATGCAATTTTAATAGTTTAACTTGCAGGCATCTAATGCCTTAGTTTATTTGTGTTGCTGTATTTTAAAGTAGATTTTGCTTACAGTGGAAATAATTTCTGTATTTCAAAATTATTTGGTTGTATTTCATTGAAGAGTAATGCTTTTATATTCACACGATCAATTGTTTATCCTGATGGTTTTATTTTACAAAAGCATGATAAAATTGAGAAATTCACTGCATTGCAGTATGATAAAACATTTAGAAGTATCTCTTTATGATGATATTTGTTCTATAAGAATTTTTAAAAATACAGACATTTTTCACATTTACAAAAAGTGACTGATGAAAATACTTAAAAACATACTCCAGCCCAGGTGATGTCATTCAAACACAGCAACTCTTACCTCAGACCGGAAAGGTCTAGTGAGACTCGGCACTTTTTGATTCTGTGGATTCACTATTGTAGGAAAAGACAGAGTTGGAAGGGAGGTGGAACAGGGTCATGTCAGTGCAGCTCAGTGAAACTTATACATGCCTCCAAATTTTACTCCAGACCACACATTGGTCAGTTTATCTCATATACAGTAGAATTATAATAACATATTCACTGAAGTTAGCAAGCTTTCTTTCTAAAATGAAAATCTACCACCAGTTGCATACAGTTGAGTCATTGAATACGATTATTTCCCTTCAGTTCTTGAGTAAATCTATTTTGACTGAGGGCAGAGGTTGAAGCAAATATTTCTTGAATAAAAATGTATTTTGGAGTGAACAAATATGACTATTGTGGGGTAATCAGGGTCTTCGAATAACACATAGGGTTAATGAAGCATAGAGGACTTTAAGGAGTATGGATGTTTGATTATATGATTGTGTGTGTGTGTGTATGAGAGGGGGGGAGGGAATGAGAGGGAGCAGGAGGGAGAGAGAGAGAGAGAGAGAGAGAGAGAGACTAAAAAGATAATGTGAAGACACTATTTGCCAGTATTTGCCAGTTCTCTGACCCTAATCCCAGGTCAATGAATGTAAGAGATTTCCAATTAAAGTTACTTTCCAAGAAAATGACATTCAATTCGATTCAGAAAGTCTGGCTATTGTTTTTCTGCTATGTGTAAAGCATGATGACAACTAAGGCAAACAGACAAATAAACATTGCTAATTTCTCCAACTATTTAGAGTATTAGTTCAAATAAGAATACATACAATGATTTTTTTATTTTTGTTAACTTGAATAGTTGTAAAACTAGAGAATTGTCATAATTGGAAGAAACTTAGATGTTGAAGTTCTATTTCCCTCAGCCCACAAGAAAATACTGGAGTCTAAGAGAGGGAACTCATTTTCTGAGTCCCAGGAAATCTTTCATCATTTGCTGCCTTTTCAAAACAGTCTCATATGGCTGAGAAGAAAACAAATGGGCTTAAGGGCTGATGAGATGTACACTGTAATTATAATAATTATTTAGAGATTATGAACAGCTCTTTTAATTGTATATGCGACTTACGGAATGCTCTGAAACACAATTTAGAACAATTGATTCATCTTTCAACAAGGCTTTAGAAAACTTTTCCTTTGCCAAAATTCCCCATTCTCTTCAATCACTGTGAAAACCAATGAGAACTTAGTCCTTATCAGTATAATGTCCAGAGTTTCTTCAGAGGGGACAGGAAACTCACCAAGTAAGTGTCAAACTGGCATATTCTAAAGCATAGTTCATAATCAAGGCCAATTAGAAATTCTCACTCCCCACCCAGCTGTCTCAGACACTCAGCCGGTTGGAGGAAGGGCTGTGTTCTCCATAGCAATCACGGCTTAGCTGTCACAGGAGAGTAATTTTTTGACTGAGTCTTTAAATTTTCCCTAAAAATCATCAGATAGTAATTCAAAATGACCTGGCATATTTGGAATGAACTGGCTGGTTTAAACACATGATATATAAAGTTTTAATCATTTTCACTACAGAAAGCTTCTTACAATTTCTTCACAAACTACTGATTTCTTTACTTAGTTCTTTCCTTGGGCAGCTCAATTTAAAGATGTTTCTTTGGATCAAAGAAATGTGATTCAAAAACATTTTTTGTCACTTAGAGGCACTTCTTGACTCCAATCCCACAAATTTCCTCAGAAATTTTTTCTTGAGTAAGGACTCTTTTTCTTGCCTGTTCTTGTTCAATGCAATTTCTTTGGTCTTTTTGTAGACAAAGTTCCAAAGTAAAAAGTCTCTGGTGAAGGACTGAGGAGAATGAACTTCCCAGCACGAGGGCTTCATATACTGCATTATGTGTGATTAAGGTGACCTTCCTAGTATTACCTCCATAGCCATTAGGTGGTCATCAAATCTCAGATCCCAAACTATACATACATCCAGCTTACTGATCTCAATCATACTTGGTGATTAGATGCATGATTTGGAACAGGTCAAGAGTCAGGAGCTTAAGTAGGGAATCTTGTAATTTTCTTGTCAAAATGTAACAACAAAGAATTACAATGTACATTGTAACCTCCCTGTGCAAGGTTAGATTATTTTTCATTTAGATAACCAGAAGAAAAGACATATTAATTCGCTAAACATTTTGCTTGAAGTCTATGGGAAAATATAGAAAGCAATATAAAGAAATATTTTGGTGTAGTGGAAAGAAGATTAATTATACAAAATAGAGAATTTAGCTCAAACCCTGGCTCTAAAAGCTATTTTTTTGACATGTGAGCATTTATCTTTGTAAGTCTGTCTCTTTACTTTTAAAACAAGAACAAAAGCAATTGTTGCTTATTTCAGTCCTCTAGATTAGTATGTTCAAGATATGTAAAGTACACTTTGTACTTGTTCAATATTAAGATATAAATTCATAAATACTTATTAGTTCTCTTTCCAATTTCTTCTTCACAAAGTGGAATAAAATTGTTCAATGAAATAAAGCTTAATAAGAGCACTAAACAATTCATAGGCATAATGAGTACAATTACTGCTGTGTTCGGGTAAAAGAAACAAAATGATTGTTGTTCATTAGTAGGTCATCAGTTAAGATACAACAAAGAACTAAACAACTGTATATTTATGATATCCATATTAGTTTTTAAATGTTTCCTCAAATTCTGTTTCATTGCAATATTAACAATTCTTTAACACAGAAAATTCTACATGAAAAAATTATGCAGCTAAAACTACAAGTTAATATGTAAAGATTGCCTAACTTAAAGCTCACTCAGTACTTGACAAAAATAAAAGGAAGGTCTACTAACTAGATAATTAAATAAATATAGAGAGCAAAATTTTATCTCTATAGCCAAATTTGTAACAGCAAGGACAAAATACCAGTACATGGTACAGAACTGAGCCAGCAGAAGGTTGGACATGAAAGTGTCAAGTAACTATGGGAAGAATGCATTACACTTCTTCAAGTGTCCCTAGAAATACTGGGGATGGTTGATTAAAAGTGACCAAAAGAGAACATACTAGTGTATACTTGAAATAACTGACATTCTGACACTTGATTTTTCTTGCTCTGAATATTATTTTATAACATGTTCAGCAATAAGGTATTGCTCAGTAATGAGGTTTTATATATGTGTGTGTGTGTGTGTGTGTGTGTGTATTTATAGGAAAAGGTCATTAAGCCTTTTTTTCTGTATGTCTGGTACTGACTTACACAATTTAGAATGAATTCTTTATCTTTCCCTCCCATTCTAGAATTGCACCAAATTTTAGGAGCATGCACATGTGCGCACGCACACACACACACACACACACACACACACACACACACACACACAGCCAGACCTAATTGTAATTTTATAAGCAGCAGACAGAACAGATGGTAAAAACTGTGAATTCCTAGCACCAGATTTTGAGACCACAATATTATTCTAGCAAAACAACAAAACATACTACGCATGTAAACTGATCAATATATGGCTCACTAATAAGTCCAAATATTTCTAACAACTTACTAAAGAATTAACTCAGTAATTTTGCTTGTCTCCATCTTAAGATTACTATACTCTTCCAGAGAACTAAAAATAATTTAATTTTTTTGGCAAGGAAAATTACTTGTAATAAAAGACCAAAGGAAATAGAGTTGTTTTCAAAGGCAAGACAGAGCATCATGAGACTATTTTATCTAACATAAGGGGAAATTTAAACACTAAAATCAACTAAATAAACAAGAAATCTACTTATCATCCACAAAAGCATCTCTGAAGCAGATTTTTAAATTTGGAAAACACACAAGTGTATTCCAATAGGGAAAACATACACACACACTGAACAAAAATACATTTTTATTATTCAGGGAAAAAATAAAACTCTAGAAGAATATAAGAATTAAAATATTCAAAAAATTAAAATATTAATGGAGAAATTGGTACAATTTTAACATTCATAATTCAGTTTGTAAAGAATCACAAGCTAATACAAATTAATAATAAACTGGCAAATTGTCAAAATATCTTTTTTTTAATTGTTCAAAAATCTAATAGAAAAGTTTAGTATGCAGATCTGAAATACTAATTAAAAGGGTGAACTCTGTTCACATAAATAACATGTGAGGTCAGGACAGAATTTCCAGGAATCTTTTTTTGTTTGCTTGGCAAGCTTTCCTTTAACACAAAAGGGAAGACAAGAAAGCTTTGCTGTTTACATTCTGCAAAATTTATTTTGTGTTGGTGAAGCTCCACAGACTATAACATTTAGAAAATCACCTTTATAAAATGTTGCCCAAATTCCCACAGTTTTTTCCCATTTGCTCTTCAAAACAAGATAAAAACAAACACGTAACAGAGATCTGGGTGGAGTAAATTCTTCTGTTACAGGATTAGCACTAATTTCTCTCTCTTCTTCAAAGTGTAGATTCAAATTTTAGAATGTCATAAGTCACCTGAATGTCATTGTTTATGATGAGCTTAATATTTGTTTAAGTTAAATGATCAGTAAAAAAATATTGATTAATCCCCATAAATCATTGGGATAATCTGTGGGTCAACAAACATGCAGATTATTACTATAGTAAGGAAAAAGTCCAGGCTGACAGGGTGTTAGGGGTTTCTTCAAAGGAAAGGGTTGGGGTGGCTAAAGATCAAGGCTGGTGTTCTGACTGGCCCAATTTAAAGTACCATACATCTTTCCGTATGTGAGTGTGATGGCTTGGCCAAAGTCAGCATTCTAATAAAAAATTTATTTAGTACTGATGAACACCGTGAGGATTTAGTCCTGATGAATAAACAGTAGTTTGACAAATAAATTATCTTGGTTGAATGACTCAGGGTCCACAAAAGAACTCTTTACATGATGAACAACTTAATCTCCTAGGAAGAAAGCTGGTTTAATGGTATATTGTTTGGATAATTTGTATTTTGGGAATTCCTGAGACTAACAGGGAAGTTATTTATTTTACAGCTTTACCTTCTTTGCAAAAATTCCTATAAAAATAATAAAATTATGTTGATTAAGAGATCTACTATTTGTCTACATAATTATAACATGGAACTATGGACATCTCAGAGTTTTCATTACTGATTTCACATAATTTCCCAAATCCACACCTCAGTGACATACCAGAGCCTGTCAGGAAGAATACATAACTATCTTCTTAGGATCAAATCCCCTCAAGAAAACTGAAGTTAGCTCATTTGATTTCTTGAGACATTAAGCCAAAACAAGTGCAAGACAAAAAGAACAGTGAGATACAGTCCTTTTTATGTTATTATTATTCCCTGCTAAAGCGTTGTCACATGACATTACCTAGCTAGTTCTCCGTTCA
Organism: Hydrochoerus hydrochaeris; assembly: GCA_004027455.1. Lineage (NCBI taxonomy): Eukaryota > Metazoa > Chordata > Mammalia > Rodentia > Hydrochaeridae > Hydrochoerus > Hydrochoerus hydrochaeris. The sequence continues at coordinate 26,440 of PVLA01014627.1, forward strand.
GACAGTCCACAGCAGGAAAAGTGAAAGACTGCAAGACGCAAGCGCAGGGCTTTCCCTGTCTTTGCATCAGAGAGCAGCAGCTCCCAAGGACATGTAGTGGGTCAAGGCTTCCAGACCGTCTTTCTTCTTTATTATGACTCAGAGGTCCCAGTGGCAGCACAGCAAGGTGTGTGGGAAGGAGGGAGGTTAAGTGGGCCACGGCCGAGGTTCCCCGCATATCCTCAGCCCCCGAGTGTTGCAGTGCAGTCCTAGGGAAGACTGCTGGAGGCAGGGGAGAGCAGAAGGGCCATCTTTTTTCGGATCTCAACTGTGGTGAAGGAATCTTTAGACCCCTTTCATTCTAACTTGCGAGTATCTCTCAGGGGGTGGTGAATGGAAGGATTTATTTCTGTGTAAAAGGAGACAGCATTTGGATTCTTGCTAGATTGGGTTGCATTTCCTATGCTTGGCTGCTAGGCATTTATATTTTTATATATGTGTTTGTGATACATAATTTAGAAAAATGGCGAAAAGAGAAAGTGTTTGTGACCTCTATAAGCAGCTCATTTTCTTAAAAGGTGACCTCAGACGTAACACAACATGCAGACGTTAAGATTAGGATGTGTGAGTGCAATTTGAAAATATCTCTAAAGTCCTTGATTAGACCCTATTTTGATTTCAGTTTTAAAATTAAAAGTTATAGTGACAAAGATGTAGCTTAGTGGTAGAGGGCTAGCCTAATAAATGTGAGACCTTGTGCTTGACAGCCAGCACCCCTTTGAAAACAAAATGACAAGAACAAGAACAAAGCTACTTATTTACATACAATTTCATGTAACTCTAAACTTTTATAAAATCTTCTTACCTTTATTCCCATGATTTTCAACTTGGAATAAAAAATATATTCGAAACAGATATGACAAAAGGCAAAGAAAGGATATTGTGTTCTTTGGGGTTGTGAATGTTCATAGATGACTAAAAAACATAAAATATTTAACAGGCAAAAATGAATATTTTATTAAGGATTATACCATTCACAAGTGACTTTCATAGACATAAATGTTGCATACAGGCAATAAAACGAAATTCCAAGAGGAGTATTTTTGTTTCAAACTATTCTTAATTTATTGGGAGTAGCACTATGTGCCATCAAATCACTTGTTTGAACCATTAAAGGAAGAACTTGATGGCCAAGACTTTTGCTGATGATCACAGTATGATACTGTGAAGATAATTTTTATAGTTTCATAAAAATAGTATGCAGAATTTAAGATAAATTTGAGCGCCACCTTTTTCTATGAGTTGAGTTTGAAATGTTTTTTCTTTACCTGATAGAATATTCAATGTACTTGTGAACTCTATTTTAAATAATTTTTATTTCATAATTTAAAAGATCTATTCAGTTATTCTCTTGCTACCAATCCACCATGAAAGTATTTGGTGATGTATTTCTATTTTTAAGTTTTGGTCTATTTCTTTCCTTCAAGCATGATCAATAAGATTTTTGCTTCAATGAATGTCACGACGACAAATGACAAAATTTTCCACTTTTGAAAATACTTGGTTATTTCTTTCAAATATATTATCATAAAATTAGCTCTTTCATGTATCTTGTTTATAATCCTTTTAAAAGTAACTTCAAAATGCATTAAATAATCAGATAACTTTAAGATGTACCCTCAGCTGTGCTAAAGATGGTGACCTTTTTAGGACAGGAATAGTGGCAATTATTGTCCTCTAAACTGAGGGAGGACTTGTGACGTGTCTTGTAACTGGCAATGCTACAGCAGGAAGAGTGGCATATAGGAGTTGCATACTTCATAGCCCAGACACTTTCCTTGGATTGGAACATGCTTTTGAAACCAACATAGAATGTGGCAAACGCTAATGAATCTGGTTGGTACATTACGGGAATGTTGGTGGACAGAATTAGATACTACTACAGTTCCTAGTCCTTGGACCATTATTTCTGTAAAAGCCGGAACTAATTAACTCTATAAATAGCCACTCTACACTCTGAACGTTTTCCCCTCAAGATTGTCAAAATTCAAGAAGCCACGGATTGCGAGCTGGATGCCAAAGCTCATGTGTTTTGCAGGCCTGACCACAGGCCTCCTGCTGATAACAGCGCCCTGCACCTCCTCAGCCTCCCTCTCCTAAACTCGATGGAAGTTTAGAGTTATTTCAAATTAAGCATTGGATTTCTTTTCCCCTTTAAACAAAAAGAACTAAATATTACAGTTATGGGTTGCTTGGTCTGACTAAAATAAATTAAACATTAAATTTGAATTCATATCTTTATTAAATATTACTTTCATCAAGGAAATAGATTATTTTACCCTAAGACACCAAATTAGACACTACCAAGTTAAATATTATTCTTTAATATATAAAAGGTAAGCAGTAATATATACACTTATAAGATACAATGTAGGGAATTATAACCTCAATGTAAATAGTAATCATTGTAGTGTCTATGTAGGCCAAGATAACCCTTTCTTATGTAGAATCCTATTTAATTCTCAGCCTTGAAAAAAGTATTGTTTTTCATAGGCACCGGATTGTAGGCAGAAGAGTTATTTATAGACAAAGGGCCCTTTGACTCTAACGTCAACTGCTCTCTCTACCTAGAAAATTCGCATTACTAATTTCAAGATAGTTACCAGTGAGTGTGAAACTGTTCCTGTACAATAACATATTTATGTCTTTATCACTCCACGATCAACACAGCTATAGTGATGCTATGGAGCAATTAGTTTGTGTACAGTGAGCCCGTTACTGTTTTTCCTTAGGAACACACGTCACTGAGACCGTGCAGTGCCTTCTTCCAGTAATGAGAAAGAAGGTGCCTGGTTTGCATATTCCATTTATAGAAATTATACCCTACTTTTCTCTAAATAAATGCAATAAAATAAGCTGTCTCTACCTAATCGCAACAAATTAAATAAATGACTTTCATTATAGCCTCACGCGATGTGTCTGTGCAGGGGTCCAGGGGATCAGGTCGAAAACAACAACCTCCACTT